>JAHLGP010000232.1:8099388-8135393 GCA_020141445.1 Bruguiera sexangula
ATGAAAACATTGCACTTTTTCAATTTTTAGAATTCTAAATTCCTATAAGGATAAATGCACTGCTAATAATGACTTGAATTGAAATTTTTAAATTTCTTTAATTATCTCCTTTACCACAACGCTATTTGAAATGATTTATATAATTTTAGTCTAAAAATATACAACATTAGAATAAGCAAATGCAAGGGACTCTAGTAAGAAGTTTACCCACCCCCTTCTAGCGGAATATGCCCAACCTAACATTGAAATTTGGGATTGCTATTTATAATATTCTTCCACTGCAGTGTAATTTATACAATTGAGTCTAATACTTATATTTTTGTGTATTTAACATTTTCAAATATTATGTTTTTCTCACCATTGAAAGGCAATGACATTAGTAACAAATTTTAAAATCAAAACATTGCACTTTTTCAATTTTTAGAATTCTAAATTCTTATAGGGATAAATGCATTGTTAATAATGACTTGAATTAAAATTTTGAAATTTTCTTAATTATCTCCTTTGCCACAATGCTATTTGAAATGATTTATACAATTTTAGTCTAAAAATATACAACATAAGAAAAAGCCAATGCAAGGGACTCTAATAAGAAGTTTGCCCACCCCCCTCAAGCACAACATGCTCAACCTAACATTGAAACTAAGGATTGCTATTTATAATTTTCTTCCATTAAAGTGTAATTTATACAATTGAGTCCTATACTTATATTTTTGTGTATTTAACATTTTCAAATATTATATTTTTTTTCACCATTTAAATGCAATGACATTAGCAATAAATTTTAAACTCTAAACATTGCACTTTTTCAATTTTTAGAATTCTAAATTCCAATGGGGATAAATGCACTGCTAATAATGACTTGAATTAAAATTTTGAAATTTTCTTAATTATCTCCTTCGCCACAATGCTATTGGAAATGATTTATATAGTTTTAGTCTAAAAATATACAACATAAGAAAAAGCAAATGCAAGGGACTTTAATAAGAAATTTGCTCACTCCCCTCAAGCGCAACATGCTCAACCTAATATTGAAATTAGGGATTGCTATTTATAATTTTCTTCCACTAAAGTGTAATTTATACAATTGAGTCCTATACTTATATTTTTATGTATTTAACATTTTCAAATATTATGTTTTTCTCACCATTCAAATGCAATGACATTAGCAACAAATTTTAAAATCTAAACATTGCACTTTTTCAATTTTTAGAATTCTAAATTCCTATAGGGATAAATGCATTGTTAATAATAACTTGAATTGAAAGTTTGAAATTTTTTTAATTATCTCCTTTGCCACAATGCTATTTGAAATGATTTATATAATTTTATTCTAAAAATATACAACATAAGAAAAAGCAAATGCAAGAGACTCTAATAAGAAGTTTTCCCACCCTCTCAGGCGCAATATGCTCGACCTAATATTGAAGCTTGCAATTGCTATTTATATTATTTTTCCACTAAATCGTATTGCGTACATTGGAGTCCAATACCTGTATTTTTGTGTATTTAACATTTTCAAATACTATGTTTTTCTCACCATTTAAATGTTATGGCATTAGCAATAAATTTTAAAATCAAAACATTTCACTTTTTCAATTTTTAGAATTTTAAATTCCTATAGGGATAAATGCACTGTTAATAATCAATTGAATTTAAAATTTGAAATTCTTTTAGTGATCTCCATTGCCTCAATACTCTTTGAAATGATTTATATAATTTTAGTCTAAGAACATGCAACATAAGAAAAAGCAAATACAATGGACCCTAACAAGTCGTTTGGCCACCCCCCTCAAGCGTAATATGTTGGACCTAATATTGAAACTTGCGATTGGTATTAATTTTATTCTTCCAATAAATTGTATTGCATACAATTGAGTCGAATACGTGTTCAATTGAATTTTAAATGTTATGGCATTAGTAATAAATTTTAAAATCAAAACATTGCACTTTTTCAATTTTTAGAATTCTAAATCCCTTTGGAGGTAAATGTACTGTTAATAATCAATTGAATTTAAATTTTGAAATTTTTTTTAATTATCACCTTTGTCACAATGCTATTTGAAATGATTTATATAATTTTTGCCTAAAAATATACAACATAAGAAAAAGCAAATGCAAGGAACTTTAATAAGAAGTTTGTCCACCCCCCTCAAGTGCAATATGCTCAACCTAATATTGAAACTTGTGATAGCTATTTATATTATTCTTCCACTAAATTGTATGTACATGTATTTTCTTGCATTTAACATTTTCAGATGTTATGTTTTTATCACCATTCAAATGTAATGGCATTCGCAATAAATTTTGAAATCAAAACATTGCACTTTTTCAATTTTTAGAATTCTAAATTCCTATAGGAATAAATGCACTGTTAATAATCATTTGAATTTAAATTTTTAAATTTTTTAGTTTTCTCCTTTGCCTCAAAGTTATTGGAAATGATTTATATAATTTTAGTCTAAAAATATACAACATAAGAAAAAGGAAATGCAATGGACTCTAATAATAAGTTTCCCTACCCCCTTCAAGCACAATATGCTTAACCTCATATTAAAGCTTGCGATTGTTATTTATATTATTCTTCCACTAAAGTGTATTTTATACAATTGAATCCGATACATGTATTTTTGTTTACTTAACATTTCCAAATATTATGTTTTTCTCACCATTAAAATGCAACGACATTAGCAATAAATTTAAAAATCAAAACATTGCACTTTTTCAATTTTTAGAATTCTAAATTCCTATAGGGATAAATGCACTATTAATAGATAGTTGAATTTAAATTTTGAAATTTTTTTAATTATCACTTTTGCCACATCACTATTTGAAATGATTTATATAATTTAAGTCTAAAAATATACAATATAAGAAAAAGCAAATGCAAAGGACTCTAATAAGAAATTTGCCCACCCCCCTCAAGCACAATATGCTCAACCTAATATTGAAACTTGTGATTGCTATTTATAACATTCTTCCATTAAATTGTATTACATACAATTTAGTCCAATACATGTATTTTTGTTTTTTTTAACAATTACAAATAGTATGTTTTTCTCACCATTAAAATGTAATGACATTTGCAATAAATTTAAAAATCAAAACATTGCACTTTTTCAATTTTTAGAATTCTAATTTACTATAGGGATAAATGCACTCTTAATAATCAGTTGAATTTAAATTTTGAAAGTTTTTTAATTATCTCCTTTGCCACAATGCTATTGGAAACGATTTATATAATTTTAGTGTAAAAATATAAAATATAAGAAAAAGCAAAATGCAAGGGACTCTAATAAGAAGTTTGCCCACCCTTCTCAAGCGCAATATGCTCAACCTAATATTGATGCTTGCAATTGCTATTTATATTATTCTTCCACTAAATTGTATTACATACAATTGAGTCCAATACATGTATTTTTGTTTATTTAACAATTTCAAATATTATATTTTTCTCAACATTCAAATGTAATGGCATTAGTAACAAATTTAAAAATGAAAACATTGCACTTTTTCAATTTTTAGAATTCTAAATGCCTATAGGGATAAATGCTGTTAATAATCAGCTGATTTTAAATTTTAAAATTTTTTTAATTATCACCTTTGCCACAATGCTATTTGAAATGATTTATATAATTTTAGTCTAAAACTATACAACATAAGAAAAAGCAAAAGCAAGAGACTCTAATAAGAAGTTTAGCCAGCCCCTTATGCGCAATATGTTCAAGCTAACATTGAAACTTCGGATTGCTATTTATAATTTTCTTCCACTAAAGTGTAATTTATACAATTGAGTCCAACAGTTGTGTTTTTGTGTATTTAACATTTTCAAAATATGTTTTTTTCACCATTCAAATTCAATGACATTAGCAATAAATTTTAAACTTTAAACATTCCACTTTTTTAATTTTTAGAATTATAAATTGCTATAGGGATAAATGCATTGTTAATAATGACTTCAATTGAAATTTTGAAATTTTTTTAATTATCTCCTTTGCCATAATGCTATTTGAAATGATTTTTATAATTTTAGTCTAAAAATATACAACATAAGAAAAAGCAAAAGCAAGGGACTCTAATTAAGAAGTTTAGCCACCCCCTTCAAGCGAATTATGCTCGACCTAACATTAGAACTTGGGATTGCAATTTATAATTGTCCTCCACTACAGTGTAATTTATACAATTGAGTCCAATACTTGTATTTTTGTGTATTTGCCCACCCCTCTTAAGCGCAATATGCTCGACCAAATATTGAAACTTGTGATTGCTATTTCTATTATTATTCCACTAAATTGTATTGCATACAATTGAGTCTAATACATGTATTTTTGTGTATTTAACATTTTCAAATATTATATTTCTCTCACCATTCAAAAGTAATGGCATTAGCAATAAATTTAAAAATCAAAACATTGCACTTTTTCAATTTTTAGAATTCTAAATTCCTATGGGGGAAAATGCACTCTGAATAATCAGTTAAATTTAAATTTTGAAATTTTTTTAATTATCCCCTTTGCCAGAATACTACTGGAAATGAATTAGATAATTTTAGTCTAAAAATATACAACATAAGAAAAAACAAATGCAAGGGACTCTAATAAGAAGTTTGCCCAACCCCCTCAAGTGTAATATGGTTGATCTAATATTGAAACTTGGGATCACTATTTATAATTTTCTTCCACAAAAGTGTAATTTATACAATTGAGTCTAATACTTGTATTTTTGTGTATTTAACATTTTCAAATATTATATTTTTTTTCACAATTCAAATGCAATGATATTAGCAATAAATTTAAAATCTAAACATTGCACTTTTTCAATTTTTAGAATTCTAAATTCCTATACGGATAAATGCACTCTTAATAATCAATTAAATTTAAATTTTGAAATTTTTTTAATTATCCCCTGTGCCGCAATGCTATTTGAAATGATTTATCTAATTTTAGTCTAAAAATATACAACATAAGAAAAAGCAAATGCAAGGAACTCTAATATGAAGTTTGCCTACCCCCTCAGGCGCAATATACTTGACCTAATATTGAAACTTGCAATATCATATTGCATACAATTGAGTCCAATATATGTATTTTTATTTATTTAACATTTCCAAGTATTATGTTTTTCTCTCCAATAAAATGTAATGACATTTGCAATAAATTCAAAAATCAAAACATTGCACTTTTTCAATTTTTAGAATTCTAAATTTCTAAAGGGATAAATGCACTGTTAATAATCATTTGAATTTAAATTTTAAATTTTTTTTAGTTATCTCCTTTACCTCAAAACTATTCGAAAATGATCTATATATTTTTAGTCTAAAATTATACAATATAGGAAAAATATGTTCAAGCTAACTTTGAAGCTTGGGATTGCTATTTATAATTTTCTTCCACTAAAGTGTAATTTGTACAATTAAGTCCAATACTTGTATTTTTGTGTATTTAACATTTTCAAATATTATGTTTTTTTTTCACAATTCAAATGCAATGGCATTAGTAATAAATTTTAAAAACTAAACGTTGTACTTTTTCAATTTTTAGAATTTTAATAAATTTTAAAATGCACTCTTAATAATCTATCAAATTTAAATCTTGAATTTTTTTTTGTAATCTCCATTGCCTCAATGCTATTTGAAATGAATTATATAGTTTTAGTCTAAGAACATAGAACGTAAGAAAAAGGAAACTCAATGGAGTCTAATAAGAAGTGCAATATACTCAACCTAATATTGAAATTTGCGATTGCTATTTATATTATTCTTCCACTAAATTGTATTGCATACAATTAAGTCCAATACAAGTATTTTTGTTTATTTAACATTTTCAAATATTATATTTCTCTCACCATTCAAATGTAATGGCATTAGTAATAAATTTAAAAATCAAAACATTGCACTTTTTCAATTTTTAGAATTCTTAATTTCTATAGGGATAAATGCACAGTTAATAATCAGTTAAATTTAAATTTTGAAAATGTTTTAATTATCTCCTTTGCCACAACGCTATTTAAAATGATTTGGATAAATTTAGTCTAAAAATATACAACATAAGAAAAAGTAAATGCAAGGGACACTAATAAGAAGTTTGCCCACCCCTCTCAAGCGCAATATGCTTGATCTAATATTGAAACATGAGATTGCTATTTATAATTTTGTTCCACTAAAGTGTAATTTATATAATTGAGTCCAATACATGTATTTTTGTGTATTTAACATTTTCAAATATTATGTTTTTCTCACCATTTAAATGTTATGACATTAGCAATAAATTTTAAAATCAAAATATTGCACTTTTTCAATTTTTAGAACTTTAAATTCCTATAGGGATAAATGCACTGTTAATAATCAGTTGAATTTAAATTTTGAAATCTTTTTAGTAATCTCCATTGCCTCAATGCTATTTGGAATGATTTATATAATTTTAGTCTAAAAATATACAACATAAGAAAAAGCAAATACAAGGGACACTAATAAGAAGTTTGCCCACTCCGCTCAAGCGCAATATGCTCAACCTAATATTGAAACTTACGATTACTATTTATATTATTCTTCCACTAAATTGTATTACATACAATTGAGTCCAATACATGTATTTTTTTTTTTAACAATTACAAATAGTATGTTTTTCTCACCATTAAAATGTAATGACATTTGCAATAAATTTAAAAATCAAAACATTATACTTTTTCAATTTTTAGAATTCTAATTTCCTATAGGGATAAATGTACTGCTAATAATCAGTTGAATTTAAATTTTGAAATTTTTTTAATTATTTCTTTTGCCACAATGCTATTTATATTATTCTTCCACTAAATTGTATTATAAACAATTGAGTCCAATATATGTATTTTCGTTTATTTAACAATTTCAAATATTATATTTTTCTCAACATTTAAGTGTAATGACATTAGCAATAAATTTAAAAATAAAAACATTGCACTTTTTCAAATTTTAGAATTCTAAATTCTTATAGGGATAAATGCACTATTAATAATCAGCTAAATTTAAATTTTGAAAATTTTTTTAATTATCTCCTTTACCACAATGCTATTTGAAATGATTTATATAATTTTAATCTAAAAATATACAACATAAGAAAAAACAAATGCAAGGGACTCTAGTAAGAAGTTTGCCCATGCCCCTCAAGCGCAATATGCTCAACCTAATTTTGAAATGTGTGATTGCTATTTATATTATTCTTCCACTAAATTGTATTACATGTAATTGACTCTAATACATGTATTTTTGTTTATTTATATTTTTTAAATATTATGTTTTTCTCACCATTCAAATGTAATTGCATTAGTTATAAATTTAAAAATCAAAATATTGCACTTTTTCAATTTTTAGAATTCTAAATTCCTATTATGATAAATGCACTACTAATAATCAGTTAAATTTAAATTTTGAAAATTTTTTAATTATCTCCTTTGCCACAATGCTATTTGAAATGATTTATATAATTTTAGTCTAAAAATATACAACATAAGAAAAAGCAAATGTAAGGGACTCTAATAAGAAGTTTGCCCACCCCCTCAGATGCAATATGCTCGACCTAATATTGAAACTTGCAATTCCTATTTATATTATTCTTCCACTAAATCGTATTGCATACAATTGTGTTGAATACATGTATTTTTGTGTATTTAACATTTTCAAATACTATGCTTTTCTCACCATTGAAATGTTATGGCATCAGCAATAAATTTTAAAATCAAAATATTACACTTTTTCAATTTTTAGAACTTTAAATTTCTATATGGATAAATGCACTGTTAATAATCAGTTGAATTTAAATTTTGAATTTTTTTTAGTAATTTCCATTGCCTCAATGCTATTTGAAATGATTTATATAATTTTAGTCTAAGAACATGCAACATAAGAAAAAACAAATACAATGGACTCTAACAAATAGTTTGCCTACCCCCCTCAAGCGTAATATACTCGACCTAATATTGAAACTTGCGATTGGTATTAATATTATTCTTCCAATAAATTGTATTGCATACAATTGAGTCTAATACGTGTATTTTTGTTTATTTAACATTTTCAAATATTATGTTTTTCTCACCATTCAAATGCAATGACATTAACAATAAATTTAAAAATCAAAACATTCCACTTTAATAAACCTTTAATAAATTTATGTAATTTTTGCCTAAAAATATACACAATAAGAAAAAGCAAATGCAAGGAACGTTAATAAGAAGTTTTTCCACCCCTCTCAAGTGCAATATGCTCGACCTAATATTGAAACTTGCAATAGCTATTTATATTATTCTTCCACTAAATTGTATTTTGTATTGCATACAATTGAGTCCAATACGTGTATTTTCTTGCATTTAACATTTTCAAATGTAATGGCATTAGCAATAAATTTTCAAATCAAAATATTGCACTTTTTCAATTCTTAGAATTCTAAATTCCTATAGAGATCAATGCACTGTTAAAAATCATTTGAATTTAAATTTTTAAATTTTTTTAGTTATCACTTTTGCCTCAAAACTATTGGAAATGATTTATATAATTTTACTCTAAAAACATACAACATAAGAAAAAGGAAATGCAATAGACTCTAATAATAAGTTTCCCCACCCCCTCAAGCACAATATGGTCAACCTCATATTAAACCTTACAATTCTTGTTGCTAATGCCATTGCATTTGAATGGTGAAAAAAATATAATATTTGGAAATGTTAAATAAACAAAAATACATGTATCAGACTCAATTGTATAGAATACACTTTAGTGGAAGAATTGGGATTGCTATTTATAATTTTCCTCCATTAGAATGTAATTTATACAATTGAGTCCAATTCTTGTATTTTTAAGTATTTAATATTTTCAAATATTATGTTTTTCTCACCATTCAAATGCAATGGCATCAGCAACAAATTTTAAAATCTAAACCTTGCACTTTTCAATTTTTAGAATTCTAAATTCCTATAAGGATAAATGCACTGTTAATAATGACTTGAATTGAAATTTTTTTAATTATCTCCTTTACCACAGTGCTAATTGAAATGTTTTACATAATTTTAGTCTAAAAATATACAACATAAGAAAAAACAAATGCAAGGGCCTCTAATAAGAAGTTTAGCCACCCCCTTCAAGCGGATTATGCTCGACCTAACATTAGAATTTGGGATTGCTATTTATAATTTTCCTCCATTACAGTGTAATTTCTACAATTGAGTCCAATACTTGTATTTTTATGTATTTAACATTTTCAAATATTATGTTTTTCTCACCATTCAAATGCAATGACATTTGCAACAAACTTTAAAATCTAAACCTTGCACTTTTTCAATTTTTAGAATTCTGAATTCTTATATGGATAAATGCACTGTTAATAATGAGTTGAATTGAAATTTTGAAATTTTTTTAATTATCTCCTTTGCCACAATACTATTTGAAATGATTTACATAATTTTAGTCTAAAAATATACAACATAAGGAAAAGCAAATGCAAGAGTCTCTAATAAGAAGTTTAACGACCCCCCTCAAGCAGATTATGCTCGACCTAACATTAGAACTTGGGATTGCTATTTATAATTTTCCTCCACTATAGTTTAATTTATACAAATGAGTCTAATACTTGTATTTTTGTGTATTTAACATTTCAAATATTATGTTTTTCTCACCCTTCAAATGCAATGGCATTAGCAACAAATTTTAAAAGCTAAATCTTGCACTTTTTCAATTTTTAGAATTCTAAATTCATATAGGGATAAATGCACTGTTAATAATGACTTGAATTGAAATTTTGAAATTTTTTGAATTATCTCCTTTGCTACAATGCTATTTGAAATGATTTAGATAATTTTAGTCTAAAAATATACAACATCAAAAAAAGCATATGCAAGGGACTCTAATAAGAAGTTTGCCCACCCCCCTCAAGTGCAATATGTGCAAGCTAACTTTGAAGCTTAGGATTGCTATTTATTATTTTCTTCCACTAAAGTGTAATTTATACAATTGAGTCAAATACTTGTGTTTTTGTGTATCTAACATTTTCAAATTATATGATTTTTTCACCATTCAAATTCAATGGCATTAGCAATAAATTTTAAACTCTAAACCTTGCATTTTTTCAATTTGTAGAATTCTAAATTCCTATAGAGATAAATGCACTGTTAATAATGACTTGAATTGAAATTTTGAATTGTTTTTAATTATCTCCTTTGCCATAACACTATTTGAAATGATTTATATAATTTTAATATAAAAATATACAACATAGGAAAATGCAAATGCACGGGACTCTAATAAGAAGTTTACCGACCCCCCTCAAGCGGAATATGCTCGACCTAACATTGAAATTTAAGATTGCTATTTATAATTTTCTTCCACTGCATTGTAATTTATCCAATTGAATCCAATACTTGTATTTTTGTGTATTTAACATTTTCACATATTATATTTTTTTCATCATTCAAATGCAATGGCATTAGCAACAAATTTTAAAATCCAAACATTGCACTTTTTCAATTTCTAGAATTCTAAATTCCTATAGGGATAAATACATTGTTAATAATGACTTGAATTGAAATTTTGAAATTTTTTCAATTATCTCCTTTGCCACAACGCTACTTGAAATGATTTATATAATTTTAGTCTAAAAATATACAACATAAGAAAAAGCAAATGCAAGGGACTCTAATAAAAAATTTGCCCACCCTCCTCGAGCGCAATATGCTTAACGTAACATTGAAACTCGAGATTGCTATTTATAATTTTCTTCTACTAAAGTGTAATTTCTACAATTGAGTCCAATACTTGTGTTTTTGTTTATTTAACATTTTCAAATATTATGTTTTTTTCACCATTCAAATGTCATGGCATTAGCAATAAATTTTAAACTCTAAACGTTGCACTTTTTCAATTTTTAGAATTCTAAATTCCTATAGGGATAAATGCACTGTTAATAATGACTTGAATTGAAATTTTGAAATTTTTTTAATTATCTCCTTTGCCACAACACTATTTGAAATGATTTATATAATTTTAATATAAAAATATACAACATAGGAAAATGCAAATGCACGGTACTCTAATAAGAAGTTTACCCATTGCTATTTGAAGCTTGCGATTGCTATTTCTATTATTCTTCCACTAAATTGTATTGCATACAATTGAGTCTAATACATGTATTTTTATGTATTTAACATTTTCAAATATTATGTTTTTCTCACCATTCAAATGTAATGGCATTAGCAATAAATTTTAAAATCAAAACATTGCACTTTTTCAATTTTTAGAATTTTAAATTCCTATGGGATAAATGCACTGTTAATAATCAGTTAAATTTAAATTTTGAAATTTTTTTTAACTATCTCCTTTGCCAAAATGCTATTGGAAATGAATTAGATAATTTTTGTCTAAAAATAAACAACATAATAGAAGGCAAATGCAAGGGACTCTAATAAGAAGTTTAGCTACCCCTCTCAAGCAGAATATGCTCGAACTAACATTGGAACTTGGGATTGCTATTTATAATTTTCCTCCTCTACAGTGTAATTTATACAATTGAGTTCAATACATGTATTTTTGTGTATTTAACATTTTCAAATATTATATTTTTCTCACCATTCAAATGCAATGACATTAGCAACAAATTTTAAATTCTAAACCTTGCACTTTTTCAATTTTTAGAATTCTAAATTCTTATAGGGATAAATGCACTGTTACTAATGAGTTGAATTGAAATTTTGAAATTTTTTTAATTTTCTCCTTTGCCACAATGCTATTTGAAATGATTTACATAATTTTAGTCTAAAAATATACAACATAAGCAAAAGAAAATGCAAGGGACTCTAATAAGAAGTTTAGCTACCCCTCTCAAGTGGAATATACTCGACCTAACATTGCAACTTGGGATTGCTATTTATAATTTTCCTCCACTACAGTGTAATTCATACAATTGAGTTCAATACATGTATTTTTGTGTATTTAACATTTTCAAATATTATATTTTTCTCACCATTCAAATCCAATGACATTAGCAACAAATTTTAAAATCCAAACCTTGCACTTTTTCAATTTTTAGAATTCTAAATTCCTATAGGGATAAATGCACTGTTAATAATGACTTGAATGAAAATTTTGAAATTTCTTTAATTATCTCCTTTGTCACAATGCTATTTGAAATGATTTAGATAATTTTAGTGTAAAAATATACAACATCAAAAAAAACATATGCAAGGGACTCTAATAAGAAGTTTGCCCACCGCCCTCAAGCGCAATATGTTCAAGCTAACTTTCAAACTTAGGATTGCTATTTATAATTTTCTTCCACTAAAGTGTAATTTATACAATTGAGTCTAATACTTGTGTTTTTGTGTATTTAACATTTTAAAATATTGTGTTTTTTTCTCCACTCAAATGCAATGACATTAGCAATAAATTTTAAACTCTAAACATTGCACTTTTTCAATTTTTAGAATTCTAAATTCCTATAGGGATAAATGCACTGTAAATAATCATTTAAATTTAAATTTTGAAATTTTTTTAGTTATCTCCTTTGCCTCAAAGCTATTTGAAATGATTTACATAATTGTAGTCTGAGAACATACAACATAAAAAAAAGTAAATGCAAGGGACTCTAATAAGAAGTTGCCCACCCCCTTCAAGCACAATATGCTCAATCTAATATTGAAACTTGGGATTGCTATTTATAATTTTCTTCCACTAAAGTGTAATTTATACAATTGAGTCCAATATTTGTATTTTTGTGTATTTAACATTTTCAAATATTATCTTTTTTTCACTATTCAAATGCAATGACATTAGTAATAAATTTAAAATCTAAACATTGCACTTTTTCAATTTTTAAAATTCTAAATTCCTTTATGGATAAATGCACTGTTAATAATCAGTTCAATTTAAATTTTGAAATTTTTTTAATTATCTCCTTTGCCACAAAGCCATTGGAAACAATTTATATAATTTGAGTCTAAAAATATACAATATAAGAAAAAGCAAATGCAAGAGACTCTAATAAGAAGTTTGCCCACCCCCCTCAAGCACAATATGCTCAATCTAATATTGAAACTTGCGATTGTTATTTATATTATTCTTCCACTAAATTGTATTACATACAATTGAGTTCAATACATATAATTTTGTTTATTTAACAATTTCAAATATTATGTGTTTCTCAGCATTCAAATGTAATGACATTAACAATAAATTTAAAAATGAAAACATTGTACTTTTTCAATTTTTAGAATTCTAAATTCCTATAGGGATAAATGCACTGTTAATAATCAGCTGAATTTAAATTTTGAAATTTTTTTAATTATCTCCTTTGCCATAATGCTAGTTGAAATGATTTATATAATTTTAGTCTAAAAATATACAACATAAGAAAAAGCAAATGCAAGGGACTATAGTAAGAAGTTTGCCCATCCCCCTTAAGCGCAATATGCTCAACATAATATTGAAGCGTGCGATTGCTATTTATATTATTCTCCCATAAAATTGTATTGCATGCAATTGACTCTAAGAAATATATTTTTCTATATTTATCTTTTTCAAATATTATGTTTTTCTCACCATTCAAATGTAATGGCATGAGCAATAACTTTAAAAATCAAAACATTGCACTTTTTCAATTTTTAGAATTCTAAATTCCTATTAGGATAAATGCACTATCAATAATAAGTTATATTTAAATTTTGAAAATTTTTGTAATTATCTCCTTTGTCACAATGCTATATGAAATGATTTATATAATTTTAGTCTAAAAATATACAACATAAGAAAAAGCAAATGCAAGGGACTTTAATAGGAATTTTGCCCACCCCCCTCAAGCGCAATATGGTCAATCTAATTTTGAAACTTGTGATTGCTATTTATATTATTCTTCTGCTAAATTGTATTGCATACAATTTAGTCCAATACATGTATTTTTGTGTATTTAACATTTTCAAATATTATGTTTTTCTCACCATTCAAATGTAATGGCATTAGCAATAAATGTTAAAATCAACACATTGCACTTGTTCAATTTTTAGAATTCTAACTTCTTATAGGGATAAATGCACTATTAATAATTAGTTCAATTGAAATTTTGGAATTTTTTTAAATATCTCCTTTGCCATAATGCTATTCGAAATGATTTATATAATTTTAGTGTAAAAATATACAACATAAGAAAAAGCAAATGCAAGGGACTCTAATAAGAAGTTTGCTCACTCCGCTTAAGCGGAATATGCTTGACCTATTATTGAAACTTGCGATTCCTATTTATATTATTCTTCCACTAAATTGTATTGCATACAATTAAGTCCAATACATGTATTTTTGTGTATTTAACATTTTCAAATATTATGTTTTTCTCACCATTCAAATGTGATGGCATTAGCAATAAATTTTAAAATCAAAACATTGCACTTTTTCAATTTTTAGAATTCTAACTTCCTATAGGGATATATGCACTATTAATAATGAGTTAAATTGAAATTTTGAAAATTTTTTAATTATCTCTTTTGCCACACCGCTATTTGAAATGATTTATATAATTTTAGTCTAAAAATATACAACATAAGAAAAAGCAAATGTATGGGACCCTAATAAGAAATTTACCCACCACCCTCAAGCGCAATATGCTTAACCTAACATTGAAGCTTACGATTGTTATTTATATTATTCTTCCACTTAATTGTATTGCATGCAATTGAGTCGAATATTTGTATTTTTGTGTATTTAACATTTTCAAATATTATGTTTTTCTCACCCTTCAAATGCAATGACATTATTAATAAATTTTAAAATCTAAACATTGCACTTTTTCAATTTTTAGAATTATAAATTCCCATAGGGTTAAATGCGCTGTTAATAATAAGTTGAATTTAAATTTTGAACTTTTTTTAATTATCTCATTTGCCACAATACTATTTGAAATGATTTATATAATTTTCATCTGAAAACATACAACATAAGAAAAAGCAAATGCAATGGATTCTAATAAGAAGTTTCCCTTTCCCCCTCAAGCACAATATGCTCAACCTCATATTGAAGGTTGCGATTACTATTTATCTTATTCTTCCACTGAAGTCTATTCTATACAATTGAGTCCAATACATGTATTTTTGTTTATTTAACATTTTCAAATATTATGTTTTTCTCAGCACTAAAATGTAATGGCATTAGAAATAAATTAAAAAATTAAAACATTACACAAAATTAGGGATAAATGCAATGTTAACAATCAGTTGAATTTAAATTTTGAAATTTTTTTAATTATCTCCTTTGTCATAATGCTGTTTGAAATGATTTATATAATTTTAGTTTAAAAATATACAATATAAGAAAAAGTAAATGCAAGAGACTCGAATAAGAAGTTTGCCCACCCCCCCTCAAGCGCAATATGCTCGACCTAATATTGAAACTTGGGATTGCTATTTATAATTTTCTTCTACTAAAGTCTATTTTATACAATTGTGTCCAATACTTGTATTTTTGTGTATTTAACATTTTCAAATATTATATTTTTTTGACCATTCAAATGCAATTGGATTAGCCATAAATTTTAAAATATAAACATTGCACTTTTTCAATTTTTAGAATTCTAAATTCCTATAGGGATAAAAACACTGTTAATAATAAGTTGAATTGAAATTTTGAAATTTTTCTTAATTATATCCTTTGCCACAATGCTATTTGAAAAGATTTATATAAATTTAGTCGAAACATATACAACATAACAGAAAGCAAATGCAAGGGATTCTAGTAAGAACTTTGCCCACCCCACTCAAGCACAATATGTTCGACCTAATATTGAAACTTGCAATTGCTATTTATATTATTCTTCTACTAAATTGTATTGCACACAATTGAGTCCAATACATGTATTTTTGTTTATTTAACGCTTTCAAATATTATGTTTTTCTCACCATTCAAATGTAATAACATTAGCAATAAATTTATAAGTCAAAACATTACACTTTTTCAATTATGAGAATTCTAGTTTATTATTGGGATAAATGCACTCTTAATAATCAGTTGAATTTAAATTTTGAAATTTTTTTAATTATTGCCTTTGTCATAATGCTATTTGAAATGATTTATATAATTTTAGTCTAAAAATATAAAACATAAGAAAAAAAAAATGCAAGGGACTTTAATAAGAAGTTTGCCAACCCTCCTCAAGCGCAATATGCTCGACTTAATATTGAAACTTACGATTGCTATTTATATTATTTTTCCCCTAAATTGTATTGCATACAATTAAAATCCAATATATCTATTTTTGTGTATTTAACATTTTCAAATATTATGTTTTTCTCCCCATTCAAAGGGAATGACATTATCAATAAATTTAAAAATCAAAACATTGCACTTTTTCAATTTTTAGAATTCTAAATTCTTATAGGGATAAATGCACTATTAATAATAAGTTGAATTTAAATTTTAAAAGTTTTTTAATTATCTTCTTTGTCACAATGCTATTTGAAATGATTTATATAATATTAGTCTAAAAATATACAACATAAGAAAAAACAAATGCAAGGGATGCTAACAAGAAGTTTGCCCACCCCCCTCAAGTGCAATATGCTCGACCTAGCATTGAAATTTGGGATTGTTGTTTATAATTTTCTTTCACTAAAGTGTAAGTTATACAATTGAGTCTAATACTTGTACTTTTTGTATTTAAATTTTTGAAATATTACATTTTTTTCACCATTCAAATGCAATGACATTGGCAATAAATTTTTTAATCAAAACATTCCACTTTTTCAATTTTTATGATTCTAAATTCCTATAGGGATAAATGCACCATTAATAATCAATTAAATTTAAACTTTGAAATTTTTTTAGTAATTTCCTTTGCCTCAATGCTATTTGAAATGATTTATATAGTTTTAGTCTAAAAACATACAACATAAGAAAAAGGAAATGCAATAGACTATAATAAGAAGTTTGCCCACCCCCCCTCAAGCGCAATATGCTCGACCTAACATTAAAACTTGGGATTGCTATTTATAATTTTCTTCCACAAAAGTGTATTTTATACAGTTGAGTCCAATACTTGTATTTTTGTGTATTTAACATTTTCAAATATTATGTTTTCTCACAATTCAAAAGTAATGACATTAGCAATAAATTTAAAAATCAAAACATTGCACTTTTTGAATTTAAGAATTCTAAATTCCTATAGGAATAAATGTACTGTTAATAATCAATTGAATTTAAATTTTAAAATTTTTTTAATTATCACCTTCACCACAATATTATTTGAAATGATTTATATAATTTTAGTCTAAAAATATACAACATAAGAAAAAGCACATGAAAGGGACACTAATAACAAGTTTCCCCACCCCCCTCAAGCGCAATATGCTCAACTTAATAATGAAGTTTGCGACTGCTATTTATATTATTCTTCCACTAAAGTGTGTTGTATATAATTGAGTCTAATACTTGTATTTTTGTTCATTTAACATTTTTAAATATTATGTTTTCTCACCATTTAGAAGTAATGACATTAGCAACAAATTGAAAAATCAAATCATTGCACTTTTTCAATGTTTAGAATTCTAAATTCCTATAAGGATAAATGCACTGTTAACAATCCATTGAATTTAAATTTTGATTTTTTTTTAATTATCTCCTTTGCTACAATGGTATTTGAAATGATTTATATAATTTTACTCTAAAAATATGCAACATAAGAAAAAGCAAATGCATGGGACTCTAATAAGAGGTTTCCCCACCCCCCTCAAGCGCAATATGCTCAACCTAAAATTGAAATTTGTGACTGTTATTTATATTATTCTTCTATTAAATTGTATTGTATATAATTGAGTATAATACTTGTATTTTTGTTTATGTAACATTTTGAAATATTACGTGTTCTCACCATTCAAATGTAATGGCATTTGCAATAAATTTAAAAATCAAAACATTGCACTTTTTCAATTTTAGAATTCTAAATTCCTATAAGGATAAATGCATTGGTAGTAATCATTTGAATTTAAATTTTAAAATTTTTTTAATTATCAAGTTTGCCACAATGTTATTTGAAGTGATTTATATAATTTTACTCTAAAAATATGCAACATAAGAAAAAACAAATGCAGGGACTCTAACAAGAATAAGAAGTTTCCCTACCCTAATATTGAAGTTTGCAACTGCTATTTATATTATTTTTCCACTAAAGTATATTGTATATAATTGAGTATAATGCTTGTATTTTTGTTTCTTTAACATTTTGAAATATTATATTTTCTCACCATTCAAATGTAATGATATTAACAATAAATTTAAAAATCAAAACATTTCACTTTTTGAGTTTTTAAAATTCTAAATTCCTATAGGGATAAATGCACGGTTAATAATCAGTTGAATTTAAATTTTAAAATGTTTTTAATTATTTCCTTTGCCACAATGCTATTTGAAATGATTTATATATATTTAGTCTAAAAATATGAAACATAAGAAAAAGCAAATGCAAGGAACTCTAATAAGAGGTTTCCCCACCCCCCTCAAACGCAATATGCTCAACCTAATATTGAAATTTGCAACTGCTATTTATATTATTCTTCCACTAAAGTGTATTGTATATAATTGAGTATAATACTTGTATTTTTGGTTATCTAACATTTTGAAATATTATGTTTTCTCACCATTCAAATATAATGCCATTAGCAATAAATTTAAAAATCAAAACGTTGCACTTTTTCAATATTTAGAATTCCAAATTCCTATTGGGATAAATGCACTATTAATAATCAATTGAATTTAAATTTTGAAATTTTTTTAATTATTTCCTTTGCCACAATGTTATTTGAAATGATTTGTATAGTTTTGGTCTAAAAATATACTACATAAGAAAAAGCAAATGCAAGGTTCTCTAATAAGAAGTTTGCCCACCCCCCTCAAACGCAATATGCTCGACCTAACATAGAAACTCGGGATTACTATTTATAATTTTCTTCCACTAAAGTGTAACTTATACAATTTAGTTCAATATTTTTATTTTTGTGTATTTAACATTTTAAAATATTATGTTTTTCTCACCATTCAAATCTAATGGCATTAGTAATAAATTTAAAAATCAAAACATTGCACTTTTTCAATATTTAGAATTCCAAATTCCTATAGGGATAAATGCATTGTTAATAATCAGTTGAATTTAAATTTTAAAATTTTTTTAATTATTTTCTTTGCAACAATGTTATTTGAAATGATTTATATATTTTTGGTCTAAAAATATACTGCATAAGAAAAAACAAATGCAAGGTTCTTTAATAAGAAGTTTGCCCATCCCCCTCAAGCGCAATATGCTCGACCTGACATTGAAACTCGAGATTGCTATTTATAATTTTATTCCACTAAAGTGTAATTTATACAATTGAATCTAATACTTGTATTTTTGTGTATTTAACATTTTGAAATATTATGTTTCTCTTACGATTCAAATATAATGATATTAGTAATAAATTTAAAAATCAAAACAATGCACTTTTTCAATTTTAGAATCCTAAGTTCCTATAGAAATAAATGTACTATTAATAATCAATTAAATTTAAATTTTAAAATTTTTTTAATTATCACCTTCGTCACAATGTTATTTGAAATGATTTATATATTTTTAGTCTAAAAATATATAACATAAGAAAAAGTACATGCAAGGGACACTAAAAAGAAGTTTCCCCACCCCACTCAAGCACAATATGCTCAACCTAATAGTGAAGCTTGCGACTGCTATTTATATTATTCTTCCACTAAAGTGTATTGTATATAATTGAGTCTAATACTTGTATTTTTGTTCATTTAACATTTTCAAATATTATGTTTTCTCACCCTTAAGAAGTAATGACATTAGCAACAAATTAAAAAATCAAAACATTGCACTTTTTCAATTTTTAGAATTCTAAATTCTTATAAGGATAAATGCACTATTAACAATCAGTTGAATTTAAATTTTGAAGTTTTTTTAATTATCCCTTTTGCCACAATGCTATTTGAAATGATTTAGATAATTTAAGTCTAAAAATATGCAACATAAGAAAAAGCAAATGCGACTCTAATAAGAAATTTGCCCACCCCCCTCAAGCGCAATATGCTTGACCTAACATTGAAACTTGGGATTGTTATTTATAATTTTCTTCCACTAAAGAGTAATTTATATGATTGAGTCCAATACATGTATTTTTGTGTATTTAACATTTTCAAATATTATGTTTTTCTCACCATTCAAATGGAATGACATTAGCAATAAATTTAAAAGTCAAAACATTGCACTTTTTCAATTTTAGAATTCTAAATTCCTATAGGGATAAATGCACTGTTAATAATCTGTTGAATTTAAAGTTTAAAATTTTTTTAATTATCTCCTTTGCCACAATGTTATTTGAAATGATTTATATAATTTTAGTCTAAAAATATACAATAGGAGAAAAAGCAAATGCAAGGGACTCTAATAAGAAGTTTCTCCACTCCCCTCGAGCCCAATATGTTCAACCTTATATTTGAGATTGCGATAGCTATTTATATTATTCTTCCACTAAAGTGTATTGCATACAATTGAGTCCAATACTTGTATTTTTGTTTATTTAACATTTTCAAATATTATTTTTTTCTCCCCATTCAAATGTAATGACATTAGTAATAAATTTAAAAATCAAAACATTGCACTCTTTCAATTTTTAGGATTCTAAATTCCTATAGGGAGAAATGCAATGTTAATAATCAATTGAATTTAAACTTTGAAAGTTTTTTAGTAATCTCCTTTGCCTTAATGCTATTTGAAATGATTTATATAGTTTTGGTCTAAAAACATACAATATAAGAAAAAGCAAATGCAATGGACTCTAATAAAAAGTTTGCCCACCCCCCTCAAGCCCAATATGCTCAACCTAATATTGAAGTTTGCGATTGTTATTTATAATTTTATTCCATTAAAGTGTAATTTATACAATTGAGACCAATACTTGTATTTTTGTGTATTTATCATTTTCAAATATTATGTGTTTCTCACCATTCAAATGTAATGGTATTAGCAATAAATTTTAAAATCAAAACATTGCACTTTTTCAATTTTTAGAATTCTAAATTCCTATAGGGATAAATGCACTGTTAATAATAAATTGAATTTAAATTTTGAAATTTTTTTAGTTTTCTCCCGTGCCTCAATGTTATTTGAAATGATTTATATAGTTTTAGTCTAAAAACATACAACATAAGAAAAATGAAACGCAATGGACTCTAATAAAAAGTTTTCCCACCCCCCTCAAGAGATATATGCTCAACCTAATATTGTAATTTGTGATTGCTATTTATATTATTCTTCCACTAAAGTGTATTGTATATAAAAATCAAAATATTCCACTTTTTGAGTTTTTAAAATTCTAAATTCCTATAAGGATAAATGCACTGTTAATAATGAGTTGAATTTAAATTTTGAAATTTTTTTAATTATTTCCTTTGACACAATGCTATTTGAAATTATTTATATAATTTTAGTCTAAAAATATACAACATAACAAAAAGCAAATGCAGGGGACTCTAATAAGAAGTTTGCCCACTCCCCTCAAGCGCAATATGCTCGACTTAACATTGAAACTTGGGATTGCTATTTATAATTTTCTTCCATAAAAGTGTATTTTATACAATTGAGTCCAACACTTGTATTTTTGTGTATTTAACATTTTCAAATATTACGTTTTCTCACAATTCAAAAGTAATCACAATAGCAATAAATTTAAAAATCAAAACATTGCACTCTTTCAATTTTAGAATTCTAAATTCCAATAGGAGTAAATGTACTGTTAATAATCAATTGAATTTAAATTTTAAATTTTTTTTAATTATCACCTTCACCACAATATTACTTGAAATGATTTATATAATTTTAGTCTAAAAATATACAACATAAGAAAAAACACATGCAAGGGACACTAAAAAAAAGTTTCCCTACCCCCCTCAAGCACAATATGCTCAACCTAATAGTGAAACTTGCAATTGCTATTTATTTTATTCTTCCACTAAAGTGTATTGTATATAATTGAGTCTAATACTTGTATTTTTGTTCATTTAACATTTTCAAATATTATGTTTTCTCACCATTCAAAAGTAATGGCATTAGCAACAAATTGAAAAATCAAAACATTGCACTTTTTTGATATTTAGAATTCTAAATTCCTATAAGGATAAATGCATTGTTAACAATCAGTTGAATTTAAATTTTGAACTTTTTTTAATTATCTCCTTTGCCACAATGCTATTAGAAATGATTTACATAATTTTAGGCTAAAAATATGCAACATAAGAAAAAGCAAATGCATGGAACTCTGATAAGAAATTTGCCCACCCATTTCAAGCGCAATATACTCGACCTAACACTGAAACTTGGGATTGTTATTTATAATTTTCTTCCACTAAAGTGTAATTTATACGATTGAGTCCAATACATGTATTTTTGTGTATTCCACATTTTCAAATATTATGTTTTTCTCACCATTCAAATGTAATGGCATTAGCAATAAATTTTAAAATCAAAACATTGCACTTTTTCAATTTTTAGAATTCTGATAAAAAGTTTCCCCACCCCCCTCAAGCATAATATACTCAACCTAATATTGAAATTTGCGATTGCTATTTATAATTTTCTTCCTCTAAAGTATAATTTATACAATTGAGACTAATACTTGTATTTTTGTGTATTTATCATTTTCAAATATTATCTTTTTCTCACCATTCAAATGTAATGGTATTAGCAATAAATTTTAAAATCAAAACATTGCACTTTTTCAATTTTTAGAATTCTAAATTCCTATAGGGATAAATGCACTATTGATAATCAGTTGAATTTAAATTTTGAAATTGTTTTAGTTTTCTCCTTCGCCTCAATATTATTTGAAATAATTTATATAGTTTTAGTCTAAAAACATACAACATAGGAAAAAGGAAATGCAATGGACTCTAATAAAAAGTTTCCGCACCCCCCTCAAGCGCAGTATGCTCAACCTAATATTGAAATTTGCGATTGCTATTTATATTATTCTTCTACTAAATTATATTGTATATAATTGAGTATAATACTTGTATTTTTGTTTATCTAACATTTTGAAATATTATATTTTCTCACCATTCAGATGTAATGATATTAGCAATAAATTTAAAAATGAAAACATTGCCTTTTTTCAATTTTTAAAATTCTAAATTCCTATAAGGATAAATGCACTGTTAATAATCAGTTGAATTTAAATTATATAATTTGCTCAAGTTTGCCCACCCCTCTCAAGTACAATTTGCTCAACCTAATATTGAAGCTTGTGATTGTTATTTATATTATTCTTCCACTAAATTGTATTGCATACAATTAAGTCCAATGCATATATTTTTGTGTATTTAACATTTTCAAATATTATGTTTTTCTCGCCATTCAAATGTGATGGCCTTAGCAATAAATTTTAAAATCAAAACATTACACTTGTTCAATTTTTAGAATTCTAACTTCCTATAGGGATAAATGCACTATTAATAATGAGTTGAATTGAAATTTTGAAATTTTTTTAATTATCTCCTTTGCCACAATGCTATTTGAAATGATTTATATAATTTTAGTTTAAAAATATACAACATAAGGAAAAGCAAATGCAAGGGACTTTAATAAGAAGTTTACCCACCACCCTCAAGCGCAATATGCTTGACCTAACATTGAAACTTGCGATTGCTATTTATATTATTCTTCCACTAAATTGTATTGCATGCAATTGAGTCGAATATATGTATTTTTGTGTATTTAACAATTTCAAATATTATGTTTTTCTCACCGTTCAAATGCAATGGCATTATTAATAAATTTTAAAATCTAAACATTGCACTTTTTCAATTTTTAGAATTATAAATTCCTATAGGGTTAAATGTGCTGTTAATAATCATTTGAATTTAAATTTTGAAATTTTTTTTAATTATCTCCTTTGCCACAATGCTATTTGAAATGATTTATATAATTTTAGTCTAAAAATATACAACATAAGCAAAAACAAATGCAATGGACTGTAATAAGAAATTTCCCTACCCCCCTCAAGCACAATATGCTTAACCTCATATTGAAGCTCGCGATTGCTATTTATATTATTCTTCCATAAAATTGTATTATATACAATTGAGTCCAGTACATGTATTTTTGTTTATTTAACATTTCCAAATATTATGTTTTTCTCAACATTAAAATGTAATGGCATTAGAAATAAATTTAAAAATTAAAACATTACACTTTTTCAATTTTTAGAATTCTAAATTACAATAAGGATAAATGCACTATTAATAATAAGTTGAATTGAAATTTTGAAATATTTTTAATTATCTCCTTTGCCCTAATGCTATTTGAAAAGATTTATATAATTTTAGTCTAAAAATATACAACATAACAGAAAGCAAATGCGAGGGACTCTAGTAAGAAGTTTGCCTACCCCCCTTAAGTGCAATATGCTCGACCTAATATTGAAACTTATGATTGCTATTTATATTATTCTTCCACTAAATTGTATTGCATACAATTGAGTTCAATACATGTATTTTCATTTATTTAACATTTTCAAATATTATGTTTTTCTCACCATTCAAATGTAATGACATTAGTAATAAATTTAAAAATCAAAACATTGCACTTTTTCAATTTTTAGAATTCTAATTTACTATAGGGATAAATGCACTGTTAATAATAAGATGAATTTAAATTTTGAAATTTTTTTAATTATTGCCTTTGTCACAATGCTATTTGAAATGATTTATATAATTTTAGTCTAAAAATATAAAACATAAGAAAAAAACAAATGCAAGGGATTTTAGTAAGAAGTTTGTCCACCCCCCTCAAGCGCAATATACTCGACCTAATATTGAAACTTACGATTGCTATTTATATAATGTTGTCTCACCATTCAAATGTAATGACATTAGCAATAAATTTAAAAATCAAAACATAGCACCTTTTCAACTTTAGAATTCTAAATTCCCATAGGGATAAATGCACTGTTAATAATCAGTTGAATTTAAATTTTAAAATTTTTTTAATTATCTCCTTTACCATAATGTTATTGGAAAAGATTTACATAATTTTAGTCCAAAAATATACAACATAAGAAAAAGCAAATGGAAGAGACTCTTATAAGAAGTTTCCCCACCTCCCTTGAGCGCAAGATGCTCAACCTAACATTGAAAGTGGGAATTGCTAATTATAATATTCTTCTGCTAAAGTACATTTTATACAATTGAGTCCAATATTTGTATTTTTCTATATTTAACATTTTCAAATAATATATTTTCTCACAATTCAAATGTAATGGCATTAGCAATAAATTTAAAAATCAAAAAATTACACTTTTTCAATTTTAGAATTTTAAATTCCTATAGGTATAAATATACTGTTAATAATTAATTGAATTTAAATTTTAAATTTTTTTTAATTATCACCTTTGCCACAATGTTATTTGAAAAGATTTATATAATTTTAGTCCAGAAATATACAACATAAGAAAAAGCATATGCAAGGGACAACAATAAGAAGTTTCCCTACCCCTCTCAAGCGCAATATGCTCAACCTAATAGTGAATCTTGTGATTGCTATTTATATTATTCTTCCACTAAAGTGTATTATATATAATTGAGTCTAATACTTGTATTTTTGTTTATTTAACATTTTCAAATATTATGTTTTCTCACCATTCAGATGTAATGTCATTAGCAATATATTGAAAAATAAAAACATTGCACTTTTTCAATGTTTAGAATTCTAAAATTCTATAAGGATAAATGCATTGTTAACAATCAATTGAATTTAAAATTTGAAAATTTTTTTAATTATCTCCTTTGCCACAATGCTATTTGAAATGATTTATATAATTTTAGTCTAAAAATATACAACATAAGAAAAAGCAAATGTAAGGGTCTCTAATAAGAAAATTCCCCACTCCCCTAAAGTGCAATATGATCAACCTAATATTGAAACTTGCTATTGGTATTTATATTATTCTTCCATTAAAGTGTATTACATACAATTGAGTCCAATACTTGAATTTTTGTTTATTTAACATTTTCAGATATTATGTTTTTCTCAGCATTCAAATGTAATGACATTAGCAATAAATTTAAAAATCAAAACATTGCACTTTTTCAATTTTTAGGATGCTAAATTCCTATAGGGATAAATGCAATGTTAATAATCAGTTGAATTTAAATTTTTCAATTTTTTCAATTATCTCCTTTGCCTCGCTGCTATTTGAAATGATTTATATAGTTTTAGTCTAAAAACATACAACATAAGACAATGGAAATGCAATGGACTCTAATAAGAAGTTTCCCCACCCCCCTCAAGTGCAATATGCTCAGTGTAATATTAAAGTTTGCGATTGCTATTTATATTATTCTTCCACTAAAGTGTATTGTATATAATTGAATCTAATACTTGTATTTTTGTTTATTTAGTATTTTCAAATATTATGTTTTCTCACCTTTCAGATGTAATGGCATTAGCAATTAATTGAAAAATCAAAACATTGCACTTTTTCAATGTTTAGAATTCTAAATTCCTATAAGGATAAATGTATTGTTAACAATCAGTTGAATTTAAATTTTGAAATTTTTAAAATTATCTCTTTTGCCACAATGCTATTTGAAATGATTTATATAATTTTAGTCTAAAAATATACAACAAAAGGAAAAACAAATACAAGGTTCTTTAATAAGAAGTTTACCCACCCCCCTCATGCCCAATATGCTCGACCTAACATTGAAACTTGGGATTGCTATTTATAATTTTCTTCTATTAAAGTGTAATTTATACAATTGAGTTCAATACGTGTATTTTTGTTTATTTAACATTTTCAAATATTATTTTCTCTCACCATTCAAATGTAATGGCATTAGGAATAAATTTAAAAGTCAAAACATTACACTTTTTCAATCTTTAGAATTCTAAATTTATATAGGGATAAATGTACTATTAATAATCAGTTGAATTTAAATCTTGAAATTTTTTTAATTATCTCTTTTGCCACAATGCTAGTTAAAATAATTTATATAATTTTAGTCTAAAAATATGCAACATAAGAAAAAGCTAATGTAAGGGTCTCTAATAAGACGTTTGCCCACTCTCCTCAAGCGCGATATGCTCGACCTAACATTGAAACTTGGGATTGCTATTTATAATTTTCTTCCATTAAAGTGTAATTTATATAATTGAGTCGAATACTTGTATTTTTGTGTATTTAACATTTTGAAATATTATGTTTTTTTCACCATTCAAATGCAATGGCATTAGCAATAAATTTTTTAATCTAAACCTTGGACTTTTTCAAATTTTAGAATTCTAAATTCCTAAGTCTCCTTTGCCATAATGCTATTTGAAAAGATTTGTATAATTTTAGTCTAAAAATATACAACATAAGAAAAAGCAAAAGTAAGGGACTCTAGTAAGAAGTTTGCCCACCACTCTCAAGCGCAATATGCTTGACCTAATATTAAAGCTTGCGATTGCTCTTTATATTATTCTTCCATTAAATTGTATTACATACAATTGAGTTCAATACATGTATTTTTGTTTATTTAACATTTTCAAATATGATGTTTTTCTCACCATTCAAATGTAATGGCATTAGCAAAAAATTTAAAAATCAAAACATTGCACTTTTTCAATTTTTAGAATTCTAAATTCCTATAGGGATAAATGCACTGTTAATAATAAGTTGAATTTAAATTTTGAAATTTTTTTAGTTTTCTCCTTTGCCTTAATGCTATTTGAAATGATTTATATAGTTTTAGTCTAAAAACATACAACATAAGAAAAGGGAAACATAATGGACTCTAATAAAATGTTTCCCCACCCCCCTCAAGCGCAATATTCTTAACCTAATGTTGAAGTTTGTGATTGCAATTTATATTATTCTTCCACTAAAGTGTATTGTATATAATTGAATCTAATACTTGTTTTTTTGTTTATTTAACATTTTCAAATATTATGTTTTCTCACCATTCAAATGTAATGACATTAACAATAAATTTAAAAATCAAAACATTGCACTTTTTCAATTTTTAAAATTCTAAATTCCTATAGGCATAAATGCACTGTTAATAATCAGTTGAATTTAAATTTTGAAATTTTTTTAATTATTTCCATTGCAACAATGTTATTTGAAATGATTTATATAATTTTTAGTCTAAAAATATGCAACATAAGAAAAAGCAAATGCAAGGGACCCTAATAAGAGGTTTTTCCACCCCCCTCATGCGCAATATGCTCAACCTAATATTGAAATTTGCGACAACTATTTATATTATTCTTCCACTAAAGTGTATTGTATATAATTAAGCATAATACTTGTATTTTTGTTTATCTAACATTTAGAAATATTATGTTTTCTCACCATTCAAATGTAATGGCATTAGCAATAAATTTTAAAATTAAAAGATTTCACATTTGCAATTTTCTAATTCTAAATTCTTGTAGGGATAAATACATTGTTAATAATCATTTGAATTTAAATTTTAATTATCTCCTTTGCCATAATATTATTTGAAATGATTTATATAATTTTAGTCTAAAAATATGCAACATAAGAAAAAGCAAATGCAAGGGACTCTAACAAGAACTTTGCCCACCCCCCTCAAGCGCAATATGCTCGACCCAACATGGAATCTTGGGATTGCTATTCATAATTTTCTTCTACTAGAGTGTATTTTATACAATTGAGACCAATACTTGTATTTTTGTTTATTTAACATTTTCAAATATTATGTTTTTCTCACCATTCAAATGTAATGACATTGGTAATAAATTCAAAAATCAAAACATTGCACTTTTTCAATTTTTAGAATTCTAAATTCCTATAGGGATAAATGCACTGTTAATAATCAATTGAATTTAAATTTTGAAATTCTTTTAGTAATCTCCATTGCCTCAGTGCTATTTGAAATGATTTATATAATTTTAGTCTAAAAACATGTGACATAAGAAAAAGGAAATGCAATGAACTCTAATAAGAAGTTTGCCCACCCTCCACAAGCGCAATATGTTCAACCTAACATTGAATCTTGGCATTGCTATTCATAATTTTCTTCCACTAGAGTGTATTTTATACAATTGAGACCAATACTTGTATTTTTGTTTATTTAACATTTTCAAATATTATGTTTTTCTCACCATTCAAATGTAATGGCATTGGCAATAAATTGAAAAATCAAAACATTGCACTTTTTCAATTTTTAGAATTCTAAATTCCTATAGGGATAAATGCACTATTAATAATCAGTTGAATTTAAATTTTGAAATTTTTTTATTCATCTCCTTTGCCACAATGCTTTTTGAAATGATTTATATAATTTTAGTCTAAAAATATACCACAAAAGAAAAAACAAATGCACGGGACTCTAATAAGAAGTTTGCCCACCCCTCTCGAACACAATGTACTTGACCTAACATTGAAACTTGGGATTGCTATTTATAATATTCTTTGACTAAAGTGTTGTTTATACAATTGAGTCCAATACTTGTAATGGCATTAGTATTAAATTTAAAAATTAAAACATTGCACTTTTTCAATTTTTAGAATTCTAAATTCCTATAGGGATAAATGCACAGTTAATAATCAGTTGAATTTAAATTTTGAAGGTTTTTTTAGTTATCTCCTTTGCCTCAATGCTATTTGAAATGATTTATATAGTTTTAGTCTAAAAACATACAACATAAGAAAAAGGAAATGCAATGGACTCCAATAAGAAGTTTCCCCACCCCCCCACAAGTGCAACATGCTCAACTTACTATTGAAGTTTGCGACTGCTATTTATATTATTCTTCCAATAAAGTGGTTTGTATATAATTGAGTCCAACACATGTATTTTTGTTTATATAACATTTTGAAACATATTGTTTTCTCTCCATTCAAATGTAACGGTATTGGCAATAAATTTTAAAATCAAAACATAGCACTTTTACAATTTTTAGAATTCTAAATTCCTATCGGGATAAATGCACTGTTAAGAATCAGTTGAATTTAAATTTTGAAATTTTTTTAGTAATCTCCATTGTCTCAATGATGTTGGAAATGATTTATATAGTTTTAGTCTAAAAACAAACAACATAAGAAAAAGGAAATGCAAGGGGTTCTAATAAGAAGTTTGCCCACTCCCCTCAAGCGCAATATGATCAACCTAACATTGAAACTTGGGATTGCTATTTATAATTTTCTTCCATTAAAGTGTATTTTATACAATTGAGTCCAATACTTGTATTTTTGCGTATTGAACATTTTCAAATATTATATTTTTCTCACCATTCAAATGTAACGACATTAGTAATAAATTTAAAAGTCAAAACATTGCACCTTTTCAATTTTTGCAATTTGAAATTCCTATAGGAATAAATGCACTATTAATAATTAATTGAATTTAAATTTTGAAATTTTTTTAAGTATCACATTTGCCACAACACAATTTGAAATGATTTATATAGTTTTAGTCTAAAAATGTACAACCTAAGAAAAAGTAAATGCAATGGACTCTAATAAGAACTTTGTCCACCCACCTCAAGCTCAATATGCTCGACCTAACATTGAAACTTGGGATTGCTATTTAAAATTTTCTTCCACTAAAGTGTAATTTATACAATTGAGTCCAATACTTCTATTTGTGTGTATTTAACATTTTCAAATATTATATTTTTCTCACCTTTCAAATGTAATGGCATTGGCAATAAATTTTAAAATCAAAACATTGCACTTTTTCAATTTTTAGAATTCTAAATTCCTATAAGGATAAATGCACTGTTAATAATTAGTTGCATTTAAATCTTGAAAGTTTTTTAGTTATCTCTTTTGCTTCAATGCTATTTGAAATGATTTATATAGTTTTAGTCTAAAAACATACAACATAAGAAAAAGGAAATGCAATGGACTCTAATAAGAAGTTTCCCCACCCCTGTCAAGTGCAATATGCTCAACCTAACATTCAAACTTGAGATTGCTATTTATAATTTTCTTCCACTAAAGTGTAATTTATACAATTGAGTCCAACAATTGGATTTTTGTTTATTTAACATTTTTAAATATTATGTTTTCTCACCATTCAGATGTAATGGCATTAGCAATAAATTTAAAAATCAAAACATTGCACTTTTTCAATTTTTAGAATTTTGAATTCCTTTAGGGATAAATGTCCTGTTAATAATCAGTTGAATTTAAATTTTGAAATTTTTTTAATTATTTCATCTGCTACAATGTTATTTCAAATGATTTATATAATTTTTGTCTAAAAATATACAACATAAGAAAAAGCAAATGCAAGGGACTCTATTAAGAGGTTTGCCCACCCCCTTAAGTGTAATATGCTCGACCTAACATTGAAATTTGGGATTGCTATTTATAATATTCTTCCACTAAGTGTGTTTTATACAATTGAGTCCAATACTTGTATTTGTGTGTATTTAACATTTTCAAATATTATATTTTTCTCACATTCAAATGTAATGGCATTAGCAATAAATTTAAAAATAAAAGTATTGGACTTTTTCAATTTTTACAATTCTAAATTGCTATAGGGATAAATGCACTGTTAATAATCAGTTGAATTTAAATTTTGAAAGTTTTTTAGATATCTCCTTTGCCTTAAAGCTATTTGAAATGATTTATATTGTTTTAGTCTAATTACATACAACATAAGAAAAAGGATATGCAATGAACTCTAATAAGAAGTTTCCCCGCCCCCCTCAAGCGGAATATGCTCGACTAAATGTTGAAGTTTGCAACTGCTATTTGTATTTTTCCTCTACTAAAGTGGTTTGTATATAATTGAGTCTAATACTTATATTTTTGTTTATATAACATTTTCAAATATAATGTTTTCTCACCCTTCAACTGTAATGACATTGGCAATAAATTTTAAAATCAAAACTTTGCACTTTTTCAAATTTTAGAATTCTAAATTCCTATAGGGATAAATGCCCTGTTAATAATCCGTTGAATTTAAATTTTGAAATTTTTTTAATTATCTCCTTTTCCTCAATGCTATTTGAAATGATTTATATAGTTTTAGTCTAAAAACATACAACATAAGAAAAATGAAATGCAATGGACTTTATTAAGAAGTTTGCCCACCCCCCTCAAGTGCAATATACTCAACCTAACATTGAAACTTAGGATTGCTATTCATAATTTTCTTCCATTAAAGTGTACTTTATACAATTGAGTCCAATACTTGTATTTTTGTGTATTTAACATTTTCAAATATTATGTTTTTCTCACTTTTCAAATGTAATGGCATTAGTAATAAATTTAAAAATCAAAACATTGTAGTTTTTCAATTTTTAGAATTTGAAATTCCTATAAGGATATATGCATTGTTAATAATGACTTAAATTTAAATTTTGAAATTTTTTTAATTATCACCTTTGCCACAATACTATTTGAAATGATTTATATAATTTTAGTCTAAAAATGTACAACCAAAGAAAAAGTAAATGCAATGGACTCTAATAAGAAGCTCACACACCCACCTCTAGCACTATATGCTCAACCAAACATTAATGTTTGGAATTGTAATTTATAATATTCTTTCTCTAAAGTGTATTTTATACAATTGAGTCCAATACTTGTATTTTTGTGTATTTAACATTTTCAAATATTACGTTTTTCTCACCATTCAAATGTAAAGACATTAGCAATAAATTTAAAAATCAAAATATTGCAATTTTTCAATTTTTAGAATTCTAAATTTCTATAGGGATAAATGTAATGCTAATAATCAGTTGAATTTAAATTTTGAAATTTTTTAGTCTAAATAGCATTGCCCCAATGCTATTTAAAATGATTTATATAGTTTTAGTCTAAAGCCCCAATGCAATGGACTCTAATAAGAAGTTTCCCTACCCCCCTCAAGCCCAATATGCTCGACCCAATATTGAAGCTTGTGATTGCAATTTATATAATTCTTCCACTAAACTTTATTGCATACAATTGAGTCCAATACTTATATTTTTGTTTACTTAACTTTTTCAAATATAAAGTTTTTCTCACCATCCAAAAGTAATGACATTAGCAATAAATCTAAAAATCAAAACATTGCACTCTTTCAATTTTTAGAATTCTCAATTCCTATAAGGATAAATGCACTATTAATAATCAGTTGAATTTAAATTTTGAAAGTTTTTTAGTTATCTCCATTGCCTCAATGTTATTTCAAACAATTTATATAGTTTTAGTGTAAAAACATACAACATAAGAAAAATGAAATGCAATGGACTCTAATAAGAGGTTTCCCCACCCCCCTCAAGCGCAATATACTCGACCTAACATTGAAACTTGGGTTTGCTATTTATAATTTTCTTGCACTAAAGTGTAATTTATGCAATTGAGTACAATACTTGTACTTTTGTTTATTTAACATTTTCAAATATTATATTTTTCTCACCATTCAACTGTAATGACATTAGCAATAAAGTTAAAAATTAAAACAATTTTACTTTTTCAATTTTAGAATTCTAAATTCCTATAGAGATAAATGCCCTATTAATAATTAGGTAATTTAAAATTTGAAATTTTTTTAATTATCTCCTTTCCCTCAATGCTATTTGAAATGATTTATATAATTTTAGTCTAAAAATATACAACATAAGAAAAAGCAAATGCAAGGGACTCTAACAAGAAGTTTCCCCACCCACCTCAAGTGCAATATGCTCGACCTAACATTGAAGTTTGGGATTGCTATTTATAATTTTCTTCCACAAGAGTGTATTTTATACAATTGAGTCTAATACTTGTATGTGTGTGTATTTAACATTTTCAAATATTATATTTTTCTCACCATACAAATGTAATGGCATTAGCAATAAAGTTAAAAATCAAAACATTGAACTTTTTCAATTTTAGAATTCTAAATTCCTAGAGGGATAAATGCACTATTAGTAATCTATTGAATTTAAATTTTAAAATTTTTTTAATTATCTCCTTTGCCACAATGCTATTTAAATGATTTCTATAGTTTTAGTCTAAAAACATACAATATAAGAAAAAGAAAATGCAATGAACTCTAATAAGAAGTTTCCCCACCCCCATCAAGCGCAATATGCTCAACCTAATATTGAAGTTTCCGATTGTTATTTATATTATTCTTTCACTAAAGTGTATTGTATAGAATTGAGTCCAATACTTGTATTTTGTTTATTTAACATTTTCAAATATTATATTTTCTCACCATTCAAATGTAATGGCATTAGCAATAAATTTAAAAATCAAAACATTGCAATTTTTCAATTTTTGAATTCTAAATTCCTATAAGGTATAAGGATAAATGCACTCTTAATAATCAGTTGAATTTAAATTTTAAAATTTTTTTACTTATCACCTTTGTCACAATTTTATTTGAAATGATTTATATAATTTTAGTTTAAAAATATACAACATAAAAAAAAGCAAATGCAAGGGATTCTAATAAGAAGTTTGCCCACCCCCCTTAAGCACAATATGCTCGACCTAACATTGAAACTTGGGAATCCTATTTATAATTTTTTTCCATTAAAATGTAATTTATAGAATTGAGACCAATACTTGTATTTGAGTGCATTTAACATTTTCAAATATTATGTTTTTCTCACCATTCAAATGTAATGTCATTAGCAATAAATTTAAAAATCAAAACGTTGCACTTTTTCAAATTTTAGAATTCTTAATTCCTATAGGGATAAATGCACTGTTAATAATCAGTTGAATTTAAATTTTGAAATTTTTTTAATTATTTCCTTTACCACAATGCTATTTCAAATGATTTATATAATTTTTGTCTAAAAATATACAACATAAGAAAAAGCAAATGCAAGGGACTTTATTGAGAAGTTTGCCCACCCCCCCTCGAGCACAATATGCTTGACCGAACATTGAAACATGGGTTGCTATTTATAATATTCTTCCACTAAAGTGTTTTTTTATATAATTGAGTCTAATACTTGTATTTATGTTTATTTAACTTTTTCAAATATTATGTTTTTATCACCATTCAAATGTAATAGTATTTGCAATAAATTGAAAAATCAAAACATTGCACTTTTTCAATTTTTTGAATTCTAAATTCCTATAGGGATAAATGCACTATTAATAACCAATTGAATTTAAATTTTGAAAGTTTTTTAGTTATCTCCTATGCCTCAATGATATTTGAAATGATTTATATAGTTTTAGTCTAAAAACATACAACATAAGAAAAAGGAAATGCAATGGACTCTAATAAGAGGTTTCCCTACCCCCTTTAAGCACAATTTGTTTAACCTAATATTGAAGTTTGCGACTGTTATTTATATTATTCTTCCACTAAAGTGTATTGTATTGAATTGAGTCCAATACTTGTATTTATGTTTATTTAATATTTTCAAATATTATATTTTCTCACCATTCAAATGTAATGACATTAGCAATAAATTTAAAAATCAAAATGTTGCACTTTTTCAATTTTTGAATTCTAAATTCCTATAGGGATAAATGCATTGTTAATAATCAGTTGAATTTAAATTTTAAAATTTTTTTCATTATCACCTTAGCCACAATTTTATTTGAAATGATTTATATAATTTTAGTCTACAAATATACAACACAAGAAAAAGCAAATGCAAGGGACTCTAATAAGAAGTGTACCCACCCCCCTCAAGCACAATATGCTCAACCTAATATTGAAACTTAGGAATCTTATTTATAATTTTCTTTACAATTGAATCCAATACTTGTATTTGGGTGTATTTAACATTTTCAAATATTATGTGTTACTCACCATTCAAATGTAATGGCATTAGCAATAAAGTTAAAAATCAAAGCATTGCACTTTTTCAATTTTAGAATTCTAAATTCCTATAGGGATAAATGCCTTATTAATAATCAATTGAATTTAATTTTTGAAATTTTTTTAATTATCTCTTTTGCTACAATGCTATTTGAAATGATTTATATATTTTTAGTCTAAAAATATACAACATAAGAAAAAGCAAATGCAAGGGTCTCTAATAAGAAGTTTGCCCACCCCC
>JAHLGP010000232.1:8142708-8169192 GCA_020141445.1 Bruguiera sexangula
CATCCCCCTTAAGCGTAATATCCTCAACCTAATATTGAAGTTTGTGATTGTTATTTATATTATTCTTCCACTAAAGTGTATTGGATATAATTGAGTCCAATAGTTGCATTTTTGTTTATTTAACATTTTCAAATATTATGTTTTCTCACCATTCAAATGTAATGGCATTAGCAATAAATTTAAAAGTCAAAACATTGCATTTTTCAATATTTAGAATTCTAAATTCCTATGGGGATAAGTACACTATTAATAATTAGTTGAATTTAAATTTTGAAATTTTTTTAATTATCTCTTTTGCAATAATGCTATTTGAAATGATTTATATAGTTTTAGTCTAAAAACATACAACCTAAGAAAAAGTAAATGCAATGGACTCTAATTAGAAGTTTGCCGACCCCCCTCAAGCACTATATGCTCAACCAAACATTGAAGTTTGGAATTGTTATTTATAATATTCTTCCACTAAAGTGTCTTTTATACAATTGAGTCTAATACTTGTATTTTTGTGTATTTAACATTTTCAAATATTATGTTTTTCTTACCATTCAAATGTAATGGCATTAGCAATAACTTTAAAAATTAAAACATTGCACTTTTTTCACTTTTTTGAATTGGAAATTCCTGTAGGGATAAATGCATTGTTAATAATCAGTTGAATTTAAATTTTGAAATTTTTTTAATTATCACCATTGTCACAATACAATTTTAAATGATTTATATAGTTTTAGTCTAAAAATATACAACCTAAGAAAAGGTAAATGCAATGGACTATAATAAGAAGTTTGCTTGCCCCCCCTCAAGTACTATATGCTCAACCAAACATTGAAGTTTGGAATTGTTATTTATAATATTTTTCCACTAAAGTGTATTTTATACAATTGAGTCCAATACTTGTATTTTTGTGTATTTAACATTTTCAAATATTATATTTTTCTCACCATTCAAATGTAATAGCATTAGCAAGAAATTTAAAAATCAAAACATTGCCCTTTTTCAATTTTTAGAACTCTAAATTCCTATAGGGATAAATGCATTGTTAATAATCTGTTAAATTTAGATTTTGAAATGTTTTTAGTATTGTTCCCACAGCCTTGTATGGGTTGTAATTGTTATCAACTAAGATTAAGTGTGCAAGAAAGTAAAGCCACATGGAAAGGCAAGAAAGTAAATCCGCCGCGTAAGGGCAAGAACGTAAATTTGCCACGTAAGCCCTATTAGGGTTTTATGGAAGAGAGTATATAAAGGCCTTGGAAGACAAAACAAAAAAAGGGGGCCAACAAAATTGAATAAATGGCAACCCTACAACAACTGGCCAAAAAGAAGAGAAAATAATATACCAAAAGGGAACCCCACCGTCGGCAAAAAAAAAAAAGGAGAAAAAGAGGAGATGACTGAAGGGGGGCTGAACCAAGAACAAAGGTCAAGAGGAGACGGTCGAAAAGAGAGCAGAATGGCAAGAGATCAGAAACGACACCACTGGGAGAGCAAACCAGAAACGTCACCACCAGGAGAGCAAACCAGAACATGCGACATCCTGCAAGGAAACCAGAAACACGTCCTGCAAGCAAACCAGAAACGCACAACCAGCAAGAGGAGAAATAAGAAACAGACCACCTGGAAGAGAAGACAACAGACCTGGTATCTGTGAGACCACCGGGAAGAGAAGACAGCAGACCTGGTATCCGTGAGACCACCCGGAAAAGAAGACAGCAGACCAGAAGCGTGAGGCAGGCCGAAAGATGTGAACTAGAAAAACCAGTAGCGTGAGGCAGGCCAAGAGATGTGAAGCGGCAGACCAGAAGCGTGGGTGTACGTCAGGAGACGGCGTGAGACCAGAACTTGCAATGGCGTGACAAACCAGAAGCATGAGGACAGCCTGTGAAACAGTAAAACCGTGAAATAGGAGATGGGTGAGACCGTGAGACGGTGAAAGCAGGAGCTGTGTGAGACAACCTAGAGAAGGAATTCGGCGAATCATTGGAAAGAACTCGACATATTTCTAGATTTCTTCAAGAGAGGTTAGAGAGCGTTGTGGTGAACTTCTAAGCAGCAGTGGAGCAACCTTTCAATTCAACAGAGGCAAGACAAGCTAGAAGAAGGGTAGACATAGTAAGTGACACTCTTTGTATTGTACTTGCTTGGTAATTGCAATAGTGAAAGGAGCAAAAGATTAAGACATCCATTGTAACTGGAATTCTCGAGTATAGTGGATAGTCTTTGTAAGGGAGAGTCCCTACTACCATGGATGTACGTCACGTTGACGAAACCACATAAATCTCGTGTATCCTTAATTTGCTTTATATTTTGTGTTTTGAATTGAGTTGTGAACGCAGCTAAAGTATCAACCAACCCATAACCTAACGAAGACCTAAACAAGAACATCTGAATTGTCTATTAGGCAAAGTGTCTGAAAGGTGACTTTAGGGACTATTGTGATTAGTAAGTAGCAATAGATCTACCTTAGTTGAATCTGAGAAAGAGTTCACTTTTAAGAAGAGATTTAAGTTGTTCACTTACCTGCGAATTGCGAATTGTGGTGATACTGATTCACCCCCCTCTCAGTATCACAAACTAGTAGATCCTAGGGTGAAGTTAGGAACTTCAATTGGTATCAAAGCTAGGTTCACCAAGATAAAACTTAACAGCTTGGTGTACTAGTTTGAAGAGCTTCAGAATTTTTAACTTGTTCAACATACTGAGAAATGGACGCCGGTACCAACACCAGCACTACTTACAGCAAGAAGGTTCCAATCTTCAATAGTTGTCCTTGAGATGTTAACGTTGTGGACAGACTGGACACTTTGCTTCTCAGTGCAAAGTGAAACTTGATGATGAAGATGAGGATGGTGATGATGAGCAGAATTCAAAATGGAGAAGACCATCATTCAAGTAAAGGAAGTCCAGCAAGGAGACTGCTAACCCACAAAAGAAGAAGAGAGGCTCATTCAAGAGTTATGTGAGCTAGACAAAAGAAGCTGATGAGGAGGGAGATGTAGACTCATTAGATGAGCATGCCTTTATGGCATCAGGTCAATGTGGTAGTTCAACCTTTGAAGGGGAAGAGGAGATTTGAAGCAAAGATTGAGGAAGCAGAAAGTCAAAAGGATTGACTTGAAGAGAAGATTTGAAGAACAGATCAAAATATGTGAAGACCTTACTATAGAGCTTGGCTCAAGGACTTCAACAATTGAAGAAATGGAGATAAAGTTGTTGAGACTTCAGCAACAACTCAAAAAGAGTAAAGAGAACTTGCAGAAGTTTGAAGTGATAGGAGAAACAAGCTTTGCAAGATAAAAGAAGAATGAAGAGAAAGTGCAGCAATCTAATGCTGCACTGCCTAAAGATAACAAGACTTTGCCACAGAAGTTGAAAGAGAAGGTTAAGTCTCAGAAAGAAAAGACCGATCAGCCAGGAACAGTGAAGGTTGAAAATAAAGAAGATTTGAAGATGCAACCTAGGGTTGCAAACAAAAATGAAGAAAAGAAAGTCAGCCATCAAAGGGCTACGGCTGAACAGAAGAAGGTGACTAAAATGAAAGTCACACAAGCAAAGAAGCCAGCAACCTTGCCTACACAGCAAGTAATGAACAAAAGAAAACAAGCTGTGATTAGACCCAAGAAGAGGCAGTTTCAAGGTTACTGTCTTTATTGTGAAGTTTGGGGTTATAAGGCAAGTAAATGCTGGTGGAGAAGGCCAGTATATGTCTCCAACTTGAGAAGATACAATGCTGCAATCAGGGGGAGACAATACAAATTTCAGAGGGAGAACACCTGTCGTGAGTTCTTGCACATACTATAAAAAGCAAAGGGACACTAACAAGGATTGTTGGTGGAAGCCCAAACCAGTGGTTTCAAAGAACAAGTTTGCTATATTGGGAGACTTGGAACAATGTGAAAGGTGTGCGCAAGATGGCCATAATGCCAAGAGATGCATGACACTTCTCCTTGTGCAAGAGAAGGCACTCAATGGCACAATAAAAGCAATTAGTATAGTCAAAGTTGAGAAAAAGGAGAAAGCTATCATCAAGCCAGTTCAAAAGAAGGAATATAAAGCTAAAAGGGAGGTGGCTAATATAGCTGAAATTGCACTAAAGGCTGACTACAAGGATAAGCAATGGATCCTTGATAGTGGGTGCACTTCACACATGATAGGAGACAAGAGTAAATTATCAAAACTGAACAAGTCAAGAGAAGGTAGAGTCAAGTTTGACAATGATGATTCACTCAACATCAGTGGTCAAGGGTCAATAAATATTGGAAAAGGAAAGTTGAAAGATGTTCTATATGATTTATATCATTTTAGTCTAAAAATATACAACATAAGAAAAAGGAAAAGCAAGGGACTCTAATAAGAAGTTTTCCCACCCCCCTCAAGCGCAATATGCTCAACCTAATATTGAAGTTTGGGATTGCTATTTATATTATTCTTCCACCAAATTGTATTGTATATAATTGAGTCTAATACTTGTATTTTTGTGTATTTAACATTTTCAAATATTATGTTTTTCTCACCATTCAAATGTAATGGTATTAGCAATAAATTTAAAAATGAAAACATTCCACTTTTTCAATTTTTAGAATTCTAAATTCCTATAAGGATAAATGCACTATTAATAATCAATTAAATTTAACTTTTGAAAGTTTTTTAGTAATCTGCTTTGCCTCAATGCTATTTGATTTGATTTATATAGTTTTAGTCTAAAAACATACAACATAAGAAAAAGGAAATGCAATGGACTTTAATAAGAAGTTTCCCCACCCCCCTCAAGCGCAATATGTTCAACCTAATATTGAAATTTGCGATTGCTATTTATATTATTCTTCCACTAAAGTGTATTGTATATAATTGAATCCAATGCTTGTATTTTTGTTTATTTAAAATTTTCAAATATTATGTTTTCTGACCATTCAAATGTAATGATAGTAGCAATAAATTTAAAAATCAAAACATTCCACTTTTTCAATTTTTAGAATTCTAAATTCCTATAGGGATGAATGCACTATTAATAATAAGTTAAATTTAAATTTTGAAATTTTTTTAATTATCTCCTTTGCCACAATGTTATTTGAAATGATTTATATATTTTTGGTCTAAAAATATACGACATATGAAAAAGCAAATACACGGGTCTCTAGTAAGAAGTTTGCCCCCCCTCTAGCACTATATGCTCGACCTAACTTTGAAACTTGGGATTGTTATTTATAATATTCTTCAACTAAAGTGTAATTTACATAATTGAGTCGAACTGATGTGGAAAACCCCAAAAGGATGTGGCTTAGGGACCCAATGCACACAATGAATCAAAGAGCAATCAGAAAAGATAAATCAGAGTTTAATAACACAAACCCTAGACCCAATATTCAAAGGAACACGAACCTAGGGTATTCAAGATGGATATGGATGCCACACTCTAGAAAAGAAAGGAATTGGGAGTGATAAGTCAATTTGAACGCCACAAGAAAAATTACCTCTTGATAAGTTCTTTAATTCTTAAAAGAACTGAGGGAGAAAAACCCTTGCTTTCTATTTCACTCAAAGTTGGCTGATATTTTCTATACAAGGGGTGCCTATTTATAGGCTAAGATTGCAATCCTAAAGAGGCACAAATTCTTACTTAGGACAATTCCTTATTTAGGAGGAATTCCTATCTAGGGACAAATTCTTATACAAAAAATAAACTCCTAATTTGCAGTGACTACTATTACTTAGTCCTAACACTTTAAGTACTCTAATGATATTAATAAGGCCTGGACTCTCTTCCAAGCTTGAATTTTCACCATTTGAAACTTGGTTGACCTGAATGTCCTTAATCAGCCCATTTAGTTCTTCTTTAATTTTTCTGGCTCTAGCCCATGTTATTAGGCCTCTTGGATTGTGCAATGGACTTCTTGCATCCTTTGAAGCCTTCCACCCTTCATCTCTACGGTTCTCATCACCAATACTCGTATTTTTGTGTATTTAACATTTTCAAATATGATGTTTTTCTCGCCATTCAAATGTAATGGCATTAGTAATAAATTTAAAAATGAAAACATTCCACTTTTTCAATTTTTACAATTCTAAATTCCTATAGGGATAAATGCACTATTAATAATTAGTTGAATTTAAATTTTGAAAGTTTCTTAGTAATCTCCTTTGCCTCAATGCTATTTGAAATGATTTTTATAGTTTTAGTCTAAAAACATACAACAAAAGAAAAAGGAAATGCAATGAACTCTAATAAGAAGTTTCCCTACCCCCCTCAAGCGCAATATGCTCGACTGAACTTTGAAACTTGAGATTGCTATTTATAATTTTCTTCCAGTAAAGTGTAATTTATACAATTGAGTCCAATACTTGTATTTTTGTTTATTTAACATTTTCAAATATTATGTTTTCTCACCATTCAAATGTAATGGCTTTAGCAATAAATTTAAACATCAAAACATTGCACTATTTCAATTTTTAGAATTTTAAATTCCTATAGGGATAAATGCACTGTTAATAATCAGTTGAATTTAAATTTTAAAATTTTTCTAATTATCTCCTTTGCCACAATGCTATTTGAAATGATTTATATAATTTTAGTCTAAAAATATACAACATACGAAAAAGCAAATGCACAGGTCTCTAGTAAGAAGTTTGCCCACCCCCATCAAGCACTATATGCTCGACCTAACTTTGAAATTTGGGATTGTTATTTATAATATTCTTCAACTAAAGTGTAATTTATACGATTGAGTCCAATACTTGTATTTTTGTGTATTTAACATTTTCAAATATGATGTTGTTCTTGCCATTCAAATGTAATGGCATTAGCAATAAATTTAAAAATGAAAACATTCAACTTTTTCAATTTTTACAATTCTAAATTCCTATATGGATAAATATATTGTTAATAATCAGTTGAATTTAAATTTTGAAAGTTTTTTAGTAATCTCCTTTGCCTCAATGCTATTTGAAATGATTTATATAGTTTTAGTCTAAAAACATACAACATAAGAAAAAGGAAGTGCAATGGACTCTAATAAGAAGTTTCCCCACCCCCCTCGAGTGCAATATGCTTGACTGAACTTTGAAACTTGGGATTACTATTTATAATTTTCTTCCACTAAAGAGTAATTTATACAATTGAGTCTAATACTTGTATTTTTGTTAATTTAACATTTTCAAATATTATGTTTTCTCACTATTCAAATGTAATGGCTTTAGCAATAAATTTAAACATCAAAACATTGCACTATTTCAATTTTTAGAATTCTAAATTCCTATAGGGATAAATGCACTGTTAATAATCAATTGAATTTAAATTTTGAATTTTTTTTAATTATCTCCTTTGCCATAAAGCTATTTCAAATGATTTATATAATTTTAGTCTACAAATATACAACATAAGAAAAAGCGAATGGATGAGACTCTAATAACTAATTTGCCTACCCTGCTCAAGCGAATATGCTCGACCTAACATTGAAACCTGTGAATGCTTTTTATAATTTTCATCCACTAAAGTGTAATTTATACAATTGAGTGCAATACTTGTATTTTTGTATATTTAACTTTTTCAAATATTTTGTTTTTCTCACCATTCAAATGTAATGACATTAGCAATAAATTTAAAAATCGAAACACTGCACTTTTTCAATTTTTAGAATTCCAAATTCCTATAGGGATGAATGCACTGTTAATAATCAGTTGAAATTAAATTTTGAAAGTTTTTTAGTTATCTCCTTTGACTCAATGCTATTTGAAATGATTTATATAGTTTTAATCTAAAAACATACAACATAAGAAAAAGGAAATGCAATGGACTCTAATAATAGGTTTCCCCACCCCCCTCAAGCGCAATATGCTCAACCTAATGTTGAAGTTTGCGATTGCTATTTATATTATTCTTCCACTAAAGTGTATTGTATATAATTGTGTCCAATATTTGTATTTTTGTTTATTTAACATTTTAAAATATTATTTTTTCCCACCATTTAGATGTAATGGCATTAGCAATAAATTTAAAAATCAAAACACTGCACTTTTTCAATTTTTAGAATTCTAAATTCTTATAGGGATAAATGCACTGTTAATAATCAGTTTAATTTTAAATTTTGAAACTTTTTTAATTATCTCCTTTGCCATAATGCTATTTGAAATGATTTATATAATTTTAGTCTAAAAATATACAATATAAGAAAAAGCAAATGGAAGGGTCTCTAAAAAGAAGTTTGCCCATCCCACTAAAGTGCAATATGCTTGACCTAACTTTGAAACTTGGGATTGCTATTTATAATTTTCTTCCACTAAAGTGTAATTTATACAATTGAATCCAATACCTATATTTTTGTGTATTTAACTTTTTCAAATATTATCTTTTCTTACAATTCAAATGTAATGACATTAGCAAAAAATTTAAAAATCAAAATATTTCACTGTTTCAATTTTAGAATTCTAAATTCCTATAGGGATAAATGCATTGTTAATAATCAATTGAATTTCAATTTTCAAATTTTTCTAGTTATCTCCTTTGGCATAATGTTATTTGAAATGGTTTATATAATTTTAGTCTAAAAATATACAACATAAGAAAAAGCGAATGCAAGGGACTTTAATAACAAGTTTGCCCACCCCCCTCAAGCGGAGTATGTTTAACCTAACATTAAAACTTGAGATTGTTTATTTAACAATTTCAAATATTATGTTTTCTCACTATTAAGATGTAATGGCATTAGCTATAAATTTAAAAATCAAAACATGACACTTTTCGAATTTTTAGAAATCTAAATTCCTATAGAGATAAATGCACTGTTAATAATCAGTTTAATTTTAAATTTTGAATTTTTTTAATTATCTCCTTTGCCACAATGCTACCTGAAATGATTTATATAATTTTAGTATAAAAATATACAATATAAGAAAAAGAGAATGCAAGGGTCTCTAATAAGAAGTTTGCCTACCCCCTTAAAGCGCAATATTCTTGACCTAACTTTGAAACTTGGGATTGCTATTTATAATTTTCTTCCAATACTTGTATTTTTGTGTATTTAACATTTTCAAATATCATCTTTTCTCACAATTCAAATGTAATGGCATTAGTAATAAATTTAAAAACCAAAATATTGCACTTTTTCAATTTTAGAATTCTAAATTCCTATAGGGATAAATGCACAGTTAATAATCAGTTAAATTTACATTTTGAAATTTTTTTAATTATCCCCTTTGTCACAATGCTATTTGAAATGATTGATATAGCTTTAGTTTAAAACATACAACATAAGAAATAGGAAATGCAATGGATTCTAATAAGAAGTTTCCCCACCTCCCTCAAGCACAATATGCTCGACCTCATATTGAAGCTTGCGATGGCTACTTATATTATTCTTCCACTAAAGTGTATTGCCTACAATTAAGTCCAATACTTGTATTTTTGTTTATTTATCTTTTTCAAATATTATGTTTTTCTCACCATTCAAATGTAATGGCATTAGCAATAAATTTAAAAATCAAAACATTGCATTTTTTCAATTTTTAGAATTCTAAATTCCTATAAGGATAAATGCACTATTAATAATCAGTTGAATTGAGATTTTGAAATTTTTTTAATTATCTCCTTTGCCACAATGCTATTTGAAATGATTGATATAGTTTTAGTCTAAAAACATGTAACATGAGAAAAAAGAAATGCAATGAACTCTAATAAGAAGTTTCCTCACCCCCCTCAAGCGCAATATGTTCGACCTAATATTGAAGCTTGTGATTGCTATTTATATCATTCTTCCACTAAAGTGTATTGCCTACAATTAAGTCTAATACCTGTATTTTTGTTTATTTAGCTTTTTCAAATATTATGTTTTTCTCACCATTCAAATTTAATGACCTTAGTAATAAATTTAAAAATCAAAACATTGCACTTTTTCAATTTTTAGAATTCTAAATTCTTATAAGGATAAATGCACTGTTAATAATTAGTTAAACTGAGATTTTGAAATTTTTTTAATTATCTCCTTTGACACTATGCTATTTGAAATGATTTATATAACCTTAGTCTAAAAATATACAACATAAGAAAAAGCAAATGCAAGGGACTCTAATAAGAAGTTTGCCCACCCCCCTCGAGCACAATATGCCCGACCTAACATTGAAACTTGGCATTGTTGTTTATAATTTTCATCCACTAAAGTATTATTTATACTATTAGGTCCAATAATTGTATTTTTGTGTATTTAACATTTGCAAATATTATATTTTTCTCACCATTCAAATGTAATGGCATTAGCAATAAATTTAAAAATCAAAACATTTCACTTTTTCAATTTTAGAATTCTAAATTCCTAAAGGGATAAATGCACTATTAATAATCAGTTGAATTTAAATTTTATAATTTTTTTAATTATCTCCTTTGCCACCATGTTATTTGAAAAGATTTATATAGTTTTAGTCTAAAAATATACAACAAAGACAAAGCAAATACAAGGGATTCTAACAAGAAGTTTCCCCACTCCCCTCAAGCGCAATATGCTCAACCTAATATTGAAACTTGCGATTGCTATTTATATTATTCTTCCACTATTGTGTAGTGCATACAATTGAGTCCAATACTTGTATTTTTGTTTATTTAACATTTTCAAATATTATGTTTTCCCACCATTTAGATGTAATGGCATTAGTAATAAATTTAAAAACCAAAACTTTGCACTTTTTCAATTTTTAGAATTCTAAATTCCTATAGGGATAAATGCACTGTTAATAATTAGTTAAATTTAAATTTTGAAAGTTTTTTAGTTATCTCCTTTGCCTCAATGCTATTTGAAATGATTTATGTAGTTTTAGTCTAAAAACATGCAACATAAGAAAAAGGAAATGCAATGGACTCTAATAAGAAGTTTCCCCACCCCCCTCAAGTGCAATCTGCTTCACCTAACATTGAAACATGAGATTGTTGTTGATAATATTCTTCAACTAAAGTGTAATTTATACAATTGAGTCTAATACTTGTATTTTTGTGTATTTAACATTTTCAAATGTTATATTTTTCTCACTATTCAAATGTAATGGCATTAGCAAAAAATTTTAAGATGAAAACATTGCACTTTTTCAATTTTTAGAATTCTAAATTCCTATAGGGATAAATACACAGTTAATAATCACTTAAATTTACATTTTGAAATTTTTTTAATTATCTCCTTTGCCACAATGCTATTTGAAATGATTGATATAGTTTTAGTCTAAAAACATCCAACATAAGAAAATGGAAATGCAATGGACTCTAATAAGAAGTTTCCCTACCCCCCTCAGGCACAATCTGCTCAACCTAACTTTGAAACTTGTGATTGTTATTTATAATATTCTTCAACTAAAGTGTAATTTATACAATTGAGTCCAATACTTGTATTTTTGTGTATTTAACATTTTCAAATATTATGTTTTTCTCACCATTCAAATGTAATGACATTAGTAATAAATTTAAAAATGAAAACATTCCACTTTTTCAATTTTTATAATTCTCAATTCCTATAGGAATAAATGCACTGTTAATAATCAGTTGAATTTAAATTTTGAAAGTTTATTAGTAATCTCCTTTGCCTCAATGTTATTTGAAATGATTTATATAGTTTTAGTCTAAAAACATACAACATAGGAAAAGGGAAATGCAATGGACTTTAGTAAGATGTTTCCCCACCCCCCTTAAGCGCAATATGCTCAACCTAATATTGAAGTTTGCAATTGCTATTTATATTATTCTTCCACTAAAGTGTATTGGATATAATTGAGTCCAATAGTTGTATTTTTGTTTATTTAACATTTCCAAATATTATGTTTTCTCACGATTCAGATGTAATGACATTAGCAATAAATTTAAAAATCAAAACACTGCCCTTTTTCAATTTTTAGAATTCTAAATTCCTATATGGATAAATGCATTGTTAATAATCAGTTAAATTTAAATTTTGAAAGTTTTTTAGTTATCTCCTTTGCCTTAATGTTATTTGAAATGATTTTTGTAGTTTTAGTCTAAAAACATACAACATAAGAAAAAGGGAATGCAATGAACTCTTATAAGAAGCTTCCCCACCCCCCGTTAAGCGCAATAGGCTCAACTTAATATTGAAGTTTCCTATTGCTATTTATATTATTCTTCCACTAAAGTATATTGTATATAATTGAGTCCAATACTTGTATTTTTGTTTATTTACCATTTTCAAATATTATGTTTTCTCACTATTCAAATGTAATAGTATTAGTAATAAATTTAAAAATTAAAACATCACACTTTTTCAATTTTTAGAATTCTAAATTCCTATAGGAATAAATGCACTGTTAATAATCAGTTTAATTTAAATTTTGAATTTTTTTTAATTATCTCCTTTTCCATAAAGCTATTTGAAATGATTTATATAATTTTAGTCTACAAATATACAACATAAGAAAAGGTGAATGCATGGGACTCTAATAACTAGTTTGCCCACCCCCCTCAAGCGAATATGCTCGTCCTAACATTGAAACCTGTGAATGCTTTTTATAATTTTCCTCCACTAAAGTGTAATTTATACAACTAAGTCCAATAATTGTATTTTTGTGTATTTAAAATTTTCAAATATTATATTTTTCTCACTATTCAAATCTAATGGCATTAGTAATAAATTTAAAAATCAAAACACTGCACTTTTTGAAAGTTTTTTAGTTATCTCCTTTGCCTCAATGCTATTTAAAAGGATTTATATAGTTTTAGTCTAAAAACATACAACATAAGAAAAAGGAAATGCAATGAACTCTAATAAGAAGTTTCCCCACCCTTGTCAAGCGCAGTGTGCTCAACCTAATATTGAAGTTTTCGATTGCTATTCATATTATTCTACCACTAAAGTGTATTGTATATAATTGAGTCTAATATTTGTATTTTTGTTTATTTAACATTTTCAAATATTATGTTTTCTCACCATTCAGATGCAATAAATTTAAAAAACAAAACATTACACTTTTTCAAGTTTTAGAATTCTAAATTCCTATAGGGATAAATGCACTGTTAATAATCAATTGAATTTAAATTTTGAAAGTTTTTTAATTATCTCTTTTTCCTCAATGCTATTTGAAATGATTTATATAGTTTTTGTCTAAAAACATACAACATAAGAAAAAGGAAATACAATGGACTCTAATAAGAAGTTTCCCCACCCCCTTAAGTGCAATATGCTCAACCTAATATTGAAATTTGCGATTGCTATTTATATTATTCTTCCACTAAAGTGTATTATATATAATTGAGTCCAATACTTGTATTTTTGTTTATTTAACATTTTCAAATATTATGTTTTCTCACGATTCAGATGTAATGACATTAACAATAAATTTAAAAATCAAAACATTGCACTTTTTCAATTTTTAGAATTCTAAATTCCTATAGGGATAAATGTACTATTAATAATCAGTCAAATTTAAATGTTAAAATTTTTTTAATTATCTCCTTTGCCACTATGCTATTTGAAATGATTTATATAATTTTAGTTTAAAAATATACAACATATGAAAAAGCAAATACAAGCGTCTCTAATAAGAAGTTTGCCCACCCCCCTTAAATGCAATATGCTCGACCTAACATTCAAACTTGGGAATCCTATTTATAATTTTCTTCCACTAAAGTCTAATTTATATAATTGAGTCTAATATATGAATTTTGGTGTATTTAACATTTTCAAATACTATGTTTTCTCACCATTCAAATGTAATGGCATTAGCAATAAATTTAAAAATCAAAACATTGCCTGTTTTCAATTTTTAGAATTCTAAATTCCTATAGGGATAAATGCACTATTAATAATCAATTTAATTTTAAATTTTGAAAATTTTTTAATTATTTCCTTTGTCACAATGCTAAGTGAAATGATTTATATAATTTTAGTCTGAATATATATAACATAAGAAAAAGCAAATGCAAGGGTCTTTAATAAGAAGTTTGCCCAACCCCCTAATACGCAATATGTTTAAACTAACTTTGAAACTTGGGATTGCTATTTATAATTTTCTTACACTAAAGTCTAATTTATACAATTGAATCCAATACTTGTATTTTTGTGTATTTAACATTTTCAAATATTATCTTTTGTCACAATTCAAATGTAATGGCATTAGCAAAAAATTTAAAAATCAAAACATTACACATTTTCAATTTTAGAATTCTAAATTCCTATAGGGATAAATGCATTGTTAATAATCAGTTGAATTTCAATTTTGAAACTTTTCTAGTTATCTCTTTTGGCACAATGTTATTTAAAATGATTTATATAATTTTAGTTTAAAAATATAGAACATAAGAAAAAGCGAATGCAAGGGACTCTAACAAGAAGTTTGCCCACCACCCTCAAGTGCAATATGCTTGACCTAACAATAAAACTTGGGATTGTTATTTATAATTCTCTTCCACTAAAGTGTAATTTATACAATTGAGTCCAATACTTGTATTTTTGTTTATTTAACATTTTCAAATATTATATTTTCTCACCATTCAAATGTAATGGCATTAGCAATAAATTTTAAAATGAAAACATTGCACTTTTTCAATTTTTAGAATTCTAAATTCCTATAGGGATAAATGCACTGTTAATAATCAGTTGAATTTAAAGTTTGAAAATTTTTTAATTATCTGCTTTGACACAATGCTATTTGAAATGATTTATATAATATTAGTTTAAAAATTTAAAACATAAGAAAAAGCAAATGCAAGGAACTCTAATAAGAAGTTTGCCCACCCCTCTCGAGCGCAATATGCTCGACCTAACATTGAAACTTAGGATTGCTATTTATAATTTTCATCCACTAAAGTGTAATTTATACAATTGGGTCCAAAAATTGTATTTTTGTGTATTTAACATTTGCAAATATTTTGATTTTCTCACTATTCAAATGTAATGGCATTGGCAATAAATTTAAAAATCAAAACATTGCACTTTTTCAATTTTAGAATTCTAAATTCCTATTAGGATAGATGCACTATTAATAATCAGTTGAATTTAAATTTTAAAATTTTTTTAATTATCTCCTTTGCCACAATGTTATTTGAAATGATTTATATAATTTTAATCTAAAGATATACAACATAATAAAAAGGAAATGCAAGGGATTCTAATAAGAAATTTCCTCACTGTCCTCAAGTGCAATATGCTTAACCTAATATTAAAGCTTGGATTGCTATTTATATTATTCTTCCACTAAAATGTATTGCCTACAATTAAGTACTTGTATTTTTGTTTATTTAGCTTTTTCAAATATTACGTTTTTCCCACCATTCAAATGTAATAGCATTAGCAATAAATTTAAAAATCAAAACATTTCACTTTTTCAATTTTAGAATTCTAAATTCCTATAGGGATAAATGCACTATTAATCATTAGTTGAATTTAAATTTTAAAATTTTTTTAATTATCTCCTTTACCACAATGTTATTTGAAATGATTTATATAATTTTAGTCTAAAAATATACAACAAGGAAAAAGCAAATGCAAGGGATTCTAACAAGAAGTTTCCCTACTCCCCTCAAGTGCAATATGCTCAACCTAATATTGAAACTTGCGATTGTTATTTATATTATTCTTCTACTAATGTGTAGTGCATATAATTGAGTCCAATACTCATATTTTTGTTTATTTAACATTTTCAAATATTATGTTTTCTCACCATTTCAAAACATTGCACTTTTTCAATTTTTAGAATTCTAAATTCCTATAAGGATAAATGCATTGTTAATAATCTGTTAAATTTAAATTTTGAAAATTTTTTAGCAATCTCCATTGCCTCAATGCTATTTAAAGTGATTTATATAGTTTTAGTCTAAGAACATACAACATAAGAAAAGGAAAATGCAATGGACTCTAATATGAAGTTTCCCTACCACCGCCAAACACAATATGCTCAACCTAATATTGAAGTATGCGATTGTTCTTTATATTATTCTTCCACTACAGTGTATTGTATATAATTGAGTCCAATACTTGTATTTTTATTTATTTAACATTTTCAAATATTATGTTTTCTCACCATTAAAATGTAATGGCATTAGTAATAAATTTAAAAATCAAAACATTGCACTTTTTCAATTTTCAGAATTCTAAATTCCTATAGGGATAAATACACTGTTAATAGTCTGTTGAATTTAAATTTTGAAATTTTTTTAATTATCTGCTTTGCCACAATACTATTTGAAATGGTATGCAAGGGACTCTAATAAAACGTTTACCCACCCCCTCAAATGCAATATGCTTGACTTAATATTGAAACTTGTGATTGCTATATATAATTTTCTTCCACTAAAGTGTAATTTATGGAATTGAGTCCAATACTTGTAATTTTGTATATTTAACATTTTCAAATATTATATTTTCTGCACCATTCAAATGTAATGGCACTAGGAATAAATTTTAAAATCAAAACATTGCACTTTTTCAATTTTTAGAATTCTAAATTGCTATAGGGATAAATGCACTGTTAATAATCAGTTAAATTTAAAGTTTGAAAATTTTTTAATTATCTCCTTTACCACAATGCTATTTGAAGTGATTTATATAGTTTTAGTCTAAGCACATACAACATAAGAAAAAGGAAATGCAATGGACTCTAATAAGAAGTTTCCATGCCATCCTCAAACGTAATGTGCTTGACCTAACACTTAAACTTGAGATTGCTATTTATAATTTTCTTCCACTAAGGTGTAATTTATACAACTGAGTTCAATACTTGTATTTTTGTGTATCTAACATTTTCAAATATTATCTTTTTCTCACCATTCAAATGTAATGGCATTTGTAATAAATTTTAAAATCAAAACAATGCACTTTTTCAATTTTTTGAATTCTAAATTCCTATAGGGCTAAATTCACTGTTAATGAATCAGTTAAATTTAAATTTTGAAATTTTTTTAGTAATCTCCATTGCCTCAATGCTATTTGAAGTGATTTATATAGTTTTAGTCTAAGAACATACAACATAAGAAAAAAGAAATGTAATGGACTCTAATAAGATACCACCCTCAAACGCAATATGCTCAACCTAATATTGAAGTTTGCGATTACTATTTATATTATTCTTCCACTAAAGTGTATTATATATAATTGAGTCCAGTACTTGTATTCTTATTTATTTAACATTTTCAAATATTATGTTTTCTCACCATTAAAATGTAATGGCATTAGCAATAAATTTTAAATTCAAAACATTGCACTTTTTCAATTTTTAGAATTCTAAATTCCTATAGGGATAAATGCTCTGTTAATAATCAGTTAAATTTAAAGTTTGAAAATTTTTTAGCAATCTCCATTGCCTCAATGCTATTTGAAGTGATTTATAGAGTTTTAGTCTAAGAACATACAACATAAGAAAAGGGAAATGCAATGGACTTTAATAAGAAGTTTCCCCACCACCCTTAAGCACAATATGCTCAACCTAAATTGTGAAATTTTTTTAATTATCTTTTTTGCCACAATATTATTGGAAATGATTTATATAATTTTAGCCGAAAAATATACAACATAAGAAAAAGCAAACTCAAGGGACTCTAAGAAGAAGTTTGCCCACCCCCCTTAAGCGCAATATACTGGACCTAGTATTAAAACTTGGGATTGCTATTTATAATTTTCTTCCACTAAAGTGTAATTTATACAATTAATTCCAATACTTGTATTTTTGTCTATTTAACATTTTCAAATATTATGTTTTCTCCCCATTCAAATGTAATGGTATTAGCAATAAATTTAAAAATCAAAATATTGCACTTGTTCAATTTTTGGAATTCTAAATTCCTATAGGCATAAATGCACTATTAATAATCAATTGAAGTTAAATTTTGAATTTTTTTTAATTATCTCCTTTGCCACAATGCTATTTGAAATGATTCATATAATTTTAGTCTAAAAATATGCAACATTAGAAAAGTCAAATGCAAGGAACCCTAATAAGAAGTTTGCCCACCCCCCTCAAGCGCAATGTGCTCGACCTAACATTGAAACTTCAGATTGCTATTTATAATTTTCTTCCACTAAAGTGTAATTTATGGAATTGTGTCCAATACTTGTATTTTTGTGTATTTAACATTTTCAAATATTATGTTTTTCCCACCATTCAAATGTAATGAAATTTGCAATAAATTTTAAAATCAAAACATTGTACATGTTCAATTTTTGGAATTCTATATTCATATAGGGATAAATGCACTGTTAATAATCAGTTGAATTGAAATTTTGAAATTTCTTTAGTAATTTCCATTGCCTCAATGCTATTTGAAGTGATTTATATAATTTTAGTCTAAGAACATACAACATAAGAAAAAGGAAATACAATTGACTCTAATAAGAAGTTTCCCTACCACCCTCAAACACAATATACTCAACCCAATATTGAAGTTTGAGATTGCTATTTATATTATTCATCCACTAAAGTGTATTATATATAATTGAGTCCAATACTTGCATTTTTGTTCATTTAAGATTTTCAAATATTATGTTTTCTCACCATTAAAATGTAATGACATTAGCAATAAATTTAAAAATCAAAATATTGCATTTTTTCAATTTTTAGAATTCTAAATTCCTATAGGGATAAATGCATTGTTAATAATCAGTTGAATTTAAATTTTTAAATTTTTTTAATTATCTACTTTACCACAATGCTATTTGAAATGATTTATATAATTTGAGTTTAAAAATATACAACATAAGAAAAAGTAAATGGAAGGAACTTTAATAAGAAGTTTGCCCACCCCCCTCAACAATAATATGCTCGATATAACAGTGAAACTTGGGATTGCTATTTATAATTTTCTTCCACTAAAGTGTAATTTATGCAATTGAGTCCAATACTTGTATTTTTGTGTATCTAACATTTTCAAATATTATGTTTTTCTCACCATTCAAATGTAATGGCATTAGTAATAAATTTAAAAATCAAAACATTGCACTTTTTCAATTTTTAGAATTCTAAATTCCTTTTTCAATTTTTAGAATTCTAAATTCCTATAGGGATAATTGCACTGTTAATAATCAGTTGAATTTAAATTTTGAAATTTTTTTAGTAATCTCCATTGCCTTAATGTCATTTGAAGCGATTTATATAGTTTTAGTCTAAGAATATACAACATAAGAAAAAGGGAATGCAATGAACTTTAATAAGAAACTTCCCCACCCCCCCTCAAGCACAATATGGTCAACCGCATATTGAAGTTTGCAATTGCTATTTATGTTATTCTTCCACTAAAGTGTATTGTAACTAATTGGGTCCAATACTTGCATTTTTGTTCATTTAAGATTTTCAAATAGTATATTTTCTCACCATTAAAATGTAATGGCTTTAGTAATAAATTTTAAAATCAAAATATTGCACTTTTTCAATTTTTAGAATTCTAAATTCTTATAGGGATAAATGTACTGTTAATAATCAGTTGAATTGAAATTTTGAAAATATTTTAATTATCTGCTTTGTCACAATGCTATTTGAAATGATTTATATAATTTTAGTCTAAAAATATACAAAATAAGAAAAAGTAAACGCAAGAGACTCTAATAAGAAGTTTGCCCACTCCTCTTAAGCATAATATGCTCGACCTAACATTGAAACTTGGGATTGCCATTTATAATTTTCTTCCACTAAAGTGTAATTTATACAACTGAGTCCAATACATGTATTTTTGCTTATTTAACATTTTCAAATATTGTGTTTTCTCACCATTTAAATATAATGGCATTAGCAATAAATTTAAAAATCAAAACTATGCATTTGTTCAATTTTTAGAATTCTAAATTCATATAGGGATAAATGCTTTGTTAATAATCAGTTGAATTTAAATTTTGAATTTTTTTTAATTATCTCCTTTGCCACAATGGTATTTGAAACGATTTATATAATTTTAGTCTAAAAATATACAACATAAGAAAAAGCAAACGCAATGGACTCTAATAAAAAGTTTGCCCACACCCCTCAAGCGCAATATGCTCGACTTGATATTGAAACTTTTGATTGCTATTTATAATTTTCTTCCACTAAAGTGTAATTTATAGAATTGAGTCTAATACTTGTATTTTTGCATATTTAACATTTTCAAATATTATGTTCTCTCACCATTCAAATGTAATGGTATTAGCAATACATTTAAAAATCAAAACATTGCACTTGTTCAATTTTTAGAATTCTAAATTCATATAAGGATAAATGCTCTATTAATAATCAGTTGAATTTAAATTTTGAATTTTTTTTTAATTATCTCCTTTGCCACAATGTTATTTGAAATGATTTATATAATTTTAGTCTAAAAATATACAACATAAGAAAAAGCAAATGCAAAGGACTCTAATAAGAAGTTTACCCACCCCCCTCATACGCAATATGCTTGACGTAACAGTAAAACTTGGGATTGCTATTTATAATTTTCTTCCACTAAAATGTAATTTGTACAATTGAGTCCAATACTTATATTTTTGTGTATTTAACATTTTCAAATATTATATTTTTCCCACCATTAAAATGTAATGATACTAGCAATAAATTTAAAAATCAACACATTGCACTTTTACATTTTTTAGAATTCTAAATTCCTATAGGGACAAATTCACTGTTAATAATCAGTTGAATTTAAATTTTGAAATTTTTTTAGTAATCTCCATTGCCTTAATGCTATTTCAAGTGATTTATATAGTTTTAGCCTAAGAACATACAACATAAGAAAAAGGAAATGCAATGGGCTCTAATAAGAAGCTTCCCCACCCCCCTCAAGTGCAATATGCTCAACCCAATATTGAAGTTTGCGATTGCTATTTATACTATTCCTCCACTAAAGTGTATGGTATCTAATTGAGTCCAATACTTTCATTTTTTTTCTTTTAAGATTTTCAAATATTATGTTTTCTCACCATTAAAATGTAATGACTTTAGCAATAAATTTAAAATTCAAAACATTGTACTTTTTCAATTTTTTGAATTCTAAATTCCTATAGGGATAAATGTACTGTTAATAATCAGTTGAATTTAAATTTTGATATTTTTTTAGTAATCTCCATTGCCTCAATGCTATTTGAAATGATTTATATAGTTTTAGTCTAAGAACATTCAATGTAAGGAAAAGGAAATGCAATGGAGTCTAATAAGAAGTTTCCTCACCCCCCCTCAAGTGCAATATGCTATGTATTGTATATAATTGAGTACAATACTTGTATTTTTGTTTATTTAACATTTTCAAATGTTATGTTTTCTCACCATTAAAATGTAATGACATTAGTAATAAATTTAAAAATCAAAACATTGCACTTTTTCAATTTTTAGAATTCTAAATTCCTATAGGGATAAATGTATTGTTAATAATCTGTTGAATTTAAATTTTGATATTTTTTAGTAATCTCCATTGCCTTAATGCTATTTGAAATGATTTATATAGATTTAGTCTAAGAAATTACAACATAAGAAAAAGGAAATGCAATGAACTCTAATAAGAAGTTTCCCCACCCCCCTTAAGCATAATATGCTCAACCTAATATTGAAGTTTGGGATTGCTATTTATGTTATTCTTCCACTAAAGTGTAATTTATACAATTGAGTCCAATACTTGTATTTTTGTTTATTTAACATTTTCAAATCTTATGTTCTCTCACCATTCAACTGTATAAATGCACTATTAATATTTCGTTGGATTTACATTTTGAAATTTTTTTTATTTATCTCCTTTGTCTTAATGCTATTTGAAATGATTTATATAATTTTAGTCTAAAAATATACAACATAAGAAAAAGAAAATGCAAGGGACTTTAATAAGAAGTTTGCTCACCCCCCTCATGCACAATATGCTCGACTTAACATTGAAACTCGGGATTGCTATTTATAACATTCTTCCACTAAAGTGTAATTTATATAATTAAGTCCAATACTTATATTTTTGAGTATTTAACATTTTCAAATAGTATGTTTTTCTCACCATTCAAATGTAATGGCATTAGCAATAAATTTTAAAATGAAAACATTGCACTTTTTTAGTTTTTAGAATTCTAATTTCCTATAGGGATAAATGCATAATTAATAATCAATTGAATTTAAATTTTGAAATTTTTTTAGTTATCTCCTTTGCCTCAATGTTATTTGAAATGATTTATATAATTTTAGTCTAAAAATATACAACCTAAGAAAAAGGAAATGCAATGGACTATAATAAGAAGTTTCCTCAGCCCCCTCAAGCATAATATGCTCAACCTAATATTGAAGCTCGCGATTGCTATTTATAATATTCTTCGACTAAAGTGTAATTTATACAATTAAATCCAATAATTGTATTTTTGTCTATTTGACATTTTCAAATATTATGTTTTTCTCACCATTCAAATGTAATGACATTAGCAATAAATTTAAAAATCAAAACATTACACTTTTTCAATTTTTAGAATTCTAAATTCCTATGGGGATAAATGCACTGCCAATAGTTAGTTGAATTTAAATTTTAATTTTTTTTTAATTATCTTCTTTGCCACAATGCTATTTGAAATGATTTATATAGTTTTAGTCTAAGAACATACAACATAAGAAAAAGGAAATGCAATAGATTCTAATAAGAAGTTTCCTTACCCCCTCAAGCACAATATGCTCAACCTAATATTGAAACTTGCAATTGCTATTTACATTGTTCTTCCACTAAATTGTATTGCATATATTTGAGTCCAATACATATGTTTTTGTTTATTTAACTTTTTCAAATATTATGTGTTTCTTAGCATTCAAATGTAATGACATTGGCAATAAATTTTAAAATCTAAACATTGCAATTTTTCAGTTTTTAGAATTCTAAATTCCTATAGGGATAAATGCACTATTAATAATCAATTCAATTTAAATTTTGAAATTATTTTCATTGTCTCCTTTGCCACAATGCTATTTAAAATGATTTATATAATTTTAGTCCAAAAATATACAACATAAGAAAACACAAATGCAAGGAACTCTAATAAGAAGTTTGCCCACCCCGATCAAGCGCAATATGCTCGACCTAATGTTGAAGCTTGTGATTCCTATTTATATTATTCTTCCACTAAATTGTATTGCATGCAATTGAGTCCAATACATGTATTTTTGTGTATTTAACATTTTCAAATATTATGTTTTTCTCACCATTCAAATGTAATGGCATTAGCAATAAATTTTAAATTCAAAACATTGCACTTTTTCAATTTTTAGAATTCTAAATTCCTATAACGATAAATGCACAATTAATAATGAGTTGAATTTAAAGTTTGAAATTTTTTTAGTAATCTCCATTGCCTCAATGCTATTTGAAATGATTTATATAGATTTAGTCTAAGAAATTACAACATAAGAAAAAGGAAATGCAATGAACTCTAATAAGAAGTTTCCCCACCCCCCTTAAGCATAATATGCTCAACCTAATATTGAAGCTTGGGTTGCTATTTATGTTATTCTTCCACTAAAGTGTAATTTATACAATTGAGTCCAATACTTGTATTTTTGTTTATTTAACATTTTCAAATCTTATGTTCTCTCACCATTCAATTGTATAAATGCACTGTTAATATTCTGTTGGATTTACATTTTGAAATTTTTTTATTTATCTCCTTTGCCTTAATGCTATTTGAAATGATTTGTTGTTCCCACAGCCTTGTATGGGTTGTAATTGTTGTCAACTAGGGTTAAGTGTGTGAGAGAGTTAAGTCACATGGAAGGGCAGTAAAGTCACATGGAAGGGTAAGAAAGTAAATCTGCCATGTAAGCCCTATTAGGGTTTCATGGAAAAGAGTATATAAAGGCCTTGGAAGACAAAACTAGGGCAGAGGGCCAACACAATTGAAAAAACAGCAACCCTACAAGAACTGGCCAAAAAGGAAGAGAGAGCAGAACGGCAAGAGATCAGAAACGACACCACTGGGAGAGCAAACCAGAAATGTCACCACCGGCAGAGCAAACCAGAACGTGCGACCTCCTGCAAGCAAACCAGAAACGGCTCCTGCAAGCAAACCAGAAACACATCCTGCAAGCAAACCAGAAATGCACAACTAGCAAGAGGAGAAATAAGAAACAGACCACCCGGAAGAGAAGACAGCAGACCTGGTATCCGTGAGACCACCCAGAAGAGAAGACAGCAGACCTGGTATCCGTGAGACCACCTGGAAGAGAAGACAGCAGACTAGAAGCGTGAGGCAGGCCGAGAGACATGAACCAGAAAAACCAGTAGCATGAGGCAGGCGAAGAGACGTGAAACAGCAGACCAGAAGCTTGAGTGCAAGCTGTGAAACCGTGAGACAGTGAAAGCAGGAGTTGTGTGAAACAACCTAGAGAAGGAATTTGGCGAAGCATCGGAAAGAACTCAACGTATTTCCAGATTTCTTCAAGAGAGGTTAGAGAGCGTTGGATGAACTTCTAAGCGGCAGTGAAGCAGCCTTTCAATTCAACAAAGGCAAGACAAGCTAGAAGAAGGGTAGACACAGTAAGTGACACTCTTTGTATTGTACTTGCTTAGTAATTGCAATAGTGAAAGGAGCAGAAGATTAAGACATCCATTGTAATTGGAATTCTCAAGTATAGTGGATAGTCTTAGTAAGGGAGAGTCCCTACCACCGTGGATGTACGTCACGTTGATGGAACCACATAAATCTCATGTGTCCTTAATTTGCTTTACATTCTGTGTTTTGAATTGAGTTGTGAACGCAGCTAAAGTATCAGCGAACCCATAACCTAACGAAGACCTAAACAAGAACATCCAAATTGTCTATTAGGCAAGGTGTCTGAAAGGTGACTTTGGGGACTATTGTGATTAGTAGGTAGCAATAGATCTACCTAAGTCGAATCTGAGAAAGAGTTTGCTTTTAAGAAGAGATTGAAGTTGTTCACTCTCCTGCGAATTGCGAATTGTGGTGATACTAATTCACCCCCCTCTCAGTATCACAAACTAGTAGATCCTAAGGTGAAGTTGAGAACTTCATGATTTATATAATTTTAGTCTTAAAATATACAACATAAGAAAAAGCAAATGCAAGGGACTCTAATAAGAAGTTTGCCCACCCCCCTCAAGCGCAATATGCTCGACTTAACATTGAAACTCGGGATTGCCATTTATAACATTCTTCCACTAAAGTGTAATTTATATAATTAAGTCCAATACTTATATTTTTATGTATTTAACATTTTCAAATAGTATGTTTTTCTCACCATTCAAATGTAATGGGATTAGTAATAAATTTTAAAATGAAAACATTCCACTTTTTCAGTTTTTAGAATTCTAATTTCTTATAGGGATAAATGCACAATTAATAATCAGTTGAATTTAAATTTTGAAATTTTTTTAGTTATCTCCTTTGCCTCAATGTTATTTGAAATGATTTATATAATTTTAGTCTAAACACATACAACCTAAGAAAAAGGAAATGCAATGTACTATAATAAGAAGTTTCCTTAGCCCCCTCAAGCACAATATGCTCAACCTAATATTGAAACTTGCGATTGCTATTTATAATATTCTTCCACTAAAGTGTAATTTATACAATTAAGTCCAATACTTGTATTTTTGTCTATTTGACATTTTCAAATATTATGTTTTTCTCACCATTCAAATGTAATGACATTAGCAATAAATTTAAAAATCAAAACATTACACTTTTTCAACTTTTAGAATTCTAAATTCCTATGAGGATAAATGCATTGCTAATAGTCAGTTGAATTGAAATTTTAAATTTTTTTTAATTATCTTCTTTGCCACAATGCTATTTGAAATGATTTATATAGTTTTAGTCTAAGAACATACAACATAAGAAAAAGGAAATGCAATGGATTCTAATAAGAAGTTTCCCTACCCCCCTTAAGCACAATATGCTCAACCTAATATTGAAAGTTGCGATTGCTATTTACATTATTCTTCTACTAAATTGTATTGCATATAATTGAGTCCAATACATATGTTTTTGTTTATTTAACTTTTTCAAATATTATGTGTTTCTCAGCATTTAAATGCAATGACATTGGTAATAAATTTTAAAATCTAAACATTGCAATTTTTCAGTTTTTAGAATTCTAAATTCCTGTGGGGATAAATGCACTGTTAATAATAAATTCAATTTAAATTTTGAAATTATTTTCATTATCTCCTTTGCCACAATGCTATTTAAAATGATTTATATAATTTTAGTCCAAAAATATACAACACAAGAAAAAGCAAATGCAAGGGACTCTAATAAGAAGTTTGCCCACCCCGATTAAGCGCAATATGCTCGACCTAATGTTGAAGCTTGCGATTCCTATTTCTATTATTCTTCAACTAAATTGTATTTCATGCAATTGAGTCCAATACATGTATTTTTGTGTATTTAACATTTTCAAATATTATGTTTTTCTCACCATTCAAATGTAATGGCATTAGCAATAAATTTTAAATTCAAAACATTGCACTTTTTCAACTTTTAGAATTCTAAATTCCTATAACAATAAATGCACAGTTAATAATGAGTTGAATTTAAATTTTGAAATTTTTTTAGTAATCTCCAATACCTCAATGCTATT
>JAHLGP010000232.1:8169292-8197157 GCA_020141445.1 Bruguiera sexangula
TTTATCATTTTCAAATATTATGTTTTTCTCACCATTCAAATGTAATGGCATTAGCAATAAATTTTAAATTCAAAACATTGCACTTTTTCAACTTTTAGAATTCTAAATTCCTATAACAATAAATGCACAGTTAATAATGAGTTGAATTTAAATTTTGAAATTTTTTTAGTAATCTCCAATACCTCAATGCTATTTGAAATGATTTATATATATTTAGTCTAAGAAATTACAACATAAGAGAAAGGAAATGCGATGGACTCTAATAAGAAGTTTGCCCAGCCCCCTCAAGCGCAATGTGCTCGACCTAATATTGAAGCTTGCGATTGCTATTTATATTATTCTTCCACTAAATTGTATTGCATACAATTGAGTCCAATACATATGTTTTTGTTTATTTAACATTTTCAAACATTATGTTTTTCTTACCATTCAAATGTAGTGGCATTAGCAATAAATTTAAAAATCAAAACATTGCACATTTTCAATTTTTTGAATTTGAAATTCCTATGGGGATAAATGCACTACTAATAATTAGTTGAATTTAAATTTTAGAAATTTTTTTAATTATCTCCTTTGTCACAATGCTATTTGAAATGATTTAAATAATTTTAGTCTAAAAATATACAACATAAGAAAAAGCAAATGCAGGGGTCTCTGATAAGAAGTTTGCCTACCCCCCCAAGCACAATATGCTTAACCTAACATTGAAACTTGGGATTGCTATTTCTAACATTTTTCCACTAAAGTGTAATTTATACAATTAAGTCTAATACTTATATTTTTGTGTATTTAACATTTTCAAATATTATGTTCTTCTCACCATTCAACTGCAATGACATTAGCAATAAATTTTGAAATCTAAACATTGCAATTTTTCAATTTTTAGAATTCTAAATTTCTATAAGGATAAAAGCACTGTTAAAAAAGAGTTAGATTGAAATTTTGAAATTTTTTTAATTATCTCCTTTGCCACAATGCTATTTGAAATGATTTATATACTCTTAGTCTAAAAATATACAACATAAGAAAAAGCAAATCAAGGGACTCTAATAAGAAGTTTGCCGACCACCCTCAAGCGGAATATGTTCAACCTAACATTGAAACTTGGGATTGCTATTTATAACATTTTTCCACTAAAGTGCAATTTATACAATTAAGTCCAATACTTATATTTGTGTGTATTTAACATTTTGAAATATTATGTTTTTCTCACCATTCAAATGTAATGGCATTGACAATAAATTTTAAAATCAAAACATTGCACTTTTTCAATTTTTAGAATTCTAAATTCCTATAGGCATAAATGCACTATTAATAATCAGTTGAATTCAAATTTTGAAATTTTTTTAGTTATCCCCTTTGCCTCAATGCTATTTGAAATGATTTATATAGTTTTAGTCTAAAAACATACAACATAAGAAAAAGGAAATGCAATGGATTCTAATAAGAAGTTTCCCTACCCCGCTCAAGCACAATATGCTCAACCTAATATTGAAACTTGCGATTGCTATTTATGTTATTCTTCCACTAAATTGTATTGTATACAATTGAGTCCAATACATATGTTTTTGTTTATTTAACATTTTCAAACATTATGTTTTTCTCACCATTTCAATGTAGTGGCATTAGCAATACATTTAAAAATCAAAATATTACACTTTTTCAATTTTTTGAATTCTAAATTCCTATTGGGATAAATGCACTCTTAAGAATCAGTTGAATTTCAATTTTAAAATTTTTTTAGTTATCTCTTTTGCCTCAATGTTATTTGAAATGATTTTTATAGTTTTAGTCTAAAAACATACAACATAAGAAAAAGGAAATGCAATGGATTATAATAAGAAGTTTCCCCACCCCCCTTAAGCACAATATGCTCAACCTAAAATTGAAACTTACGATTGCTATTTATATTATTCTTCCACTAAAGTGTATTATATGCAATTGAGTACAATATATGTATTTTTGTTTTTTGAATATTTTCAAATATTATGTTTTTCTCACCATTCAAATGCAATGACTTTAGCGATAAATTTTAAAATCTAAACATTCCACTTTTTCAATCTTTTGAATTTTAAACTCCTATAGGGATAAATGCACTGTTAATAATGTGTTGAAATGAAATTTTGAAATTTTTTTAATTATCTCCTTTGCCACAATGCTTTTTGAAATGATTTATATAATTATAGTCTAAAAATATAAAACAAAATAAAAAGCAAATGCAAGGGACTCTAATAAGAAGTTTGCCCACCCCCCTCAAGCGTAATATGCTTAACCTAACATTGAACCTTGGGATTGCTATTTGTAACATTCTTCCACTAAAGTGTAATTTAAACAATTAAGTCCCATACTTGTATTTTTGTGTATTTAACATTTTTAAATATTATATTTTTCCCACCATTCAAATGCAATGACATTAGCAATAAATTTTAAAATCTAAACATTACACTTTTTCAATTTTTAGAATTCTAAATTCCTATAGAGATAAATGCACAGTTAATAATGAGTTAAAATGAAATTTTAAAATTTTTTTAATTATCTCCTTTGTCACAATTCTATTTGAAATGATTTATATAATTTTAGTCTAAAAATACACAACATAAAAAAAAGCAAATGCAAGGGACTCTAATAAGAAGTTTGCCCACCCCGATCCAGCGCAATATGCTTGACCTAATGTTGAAGCTTGCAATTCCTATATATATTATTTTTCCACTAAAGTGTATTATATGCAATTGAGTACAATATATGTATTTTTGTTTTTTGAATATTTTCAAATATTATGTTTTTTTCACCATTCAAATGCAATGTCTTTAGCAATAAATTTTAAAATCTAAACATTCCACTTTTTCAATCTTTAGAATTCTAAATTCCTATAGGGATAAATGCACTATTAATAATGTGTTGAATTGAAATTTTGAAAATTTTTTAATTATCTCCTTTGCCACAATGCTTTTTGACATGATTTATATAATTATAGTCTAAAAATATACAACATAAGAAAAAGCAAATGCAAGGGACTCTAATAAGAAGTTTGCCCATGGCCCTCCAGCGCAATATGGTCGACCTAACATTGAAACTTGGGATTACTATTTGTAACATTCTTCCACTAAAGTGTAATTTAAACAATTAAGTCTCATACTTGTATTTTTGGCTATTTAACATTTTCAAATATTATGTTTTTCCCACCATTCAAATGCAATGACATTAGTAATAAATTTTAAAATCTGAACATTGCACTGTTTGAATTTTTAAAATTCTAAATTCCTATAGAGATAAATGCATAGTTAATAATGAGTTGAAATGAAATTTTGAAATTTTTTTAATTATCTCCTTTGCCACAATTCTATTTGAAATGATTTATATAATTTTAGTCTAAAAATACACAACATAAAAAAAAGCAAATGCAAGGGACTCTAATAAGAAGTTTGCCCACCCCGATCAAGCGCAATATGCTAGACCTAATGTTAAAGCTTGTGATTCCTATTTATATTATTCTTCCACTAAATTGTATTACATGCAATTGAGTCCAATACATGTATTTTTGTTTATTTAACATTTTCAAATATTATATTTTTCTCACCATTCAAATGTAATGACAATAGTAATAACTTTTAAAATCAAAACACTGCACTTTTCCAATTTTTAGAATTCTAATTTCCAATAGGGATAAATGCACTGTTAAGAATCAATTGAATTTAAATTTTAAAACTTTTTTAGTTATCTCCTTTGCCTCAATGCTATTTGAAATGATTTTTATAGTTTTAGACTAAAAACATACAACATAAGAAAAAGGAAATGAAATGGAGTTTAATAAGACGTTTCCCCACTCCCTTTAAACATAATATGCTCAGCCTAATATTAAATCTTGCGAATATTATTTATATTATTCTTCCACTAAAGTGCATTCTATGCAATTGAGTACAATATATGCATTTTTGTTTATTTAACATTTTCAAATATTATATTTTTCTCACCATTCAAATGCAATGGCATTAGTAATAAATTTAAAAATTGAAACATTGCACTTTTTAAATTTTTAGAAGTTTAAATTTTTATAGGGATAAATGCACTATTAATAATTAGCAGAATTTAAATTTTGAAATTTTTTTAGTTATCTCCTTTGCCTCAATGCTATTTGAAATGATTTATATTATTTTAGTTTGAAATCATACAACATAACAATAAAGAAATGCAATGGACACTAATAAGAACTTTGCCCACCCCCTCAAGTGCAATATGCTCAACCTAATATTGAAGCTTGTGATTGCTATTTATATTATTCTTCTACTAAATTATATTGCATATAATTGAGTCCAATATATGTATTTTTGTTTATTTAACATTTTCAAATATTATGTTTTTCTCACCATTCAAATGTAATGGCATTAGCAATAAATTTTAAAATCAAAACATTGCACTTTTTCAATTTTTAGAATTCTAAATTCCTATGGGGATAAATACACTACTAATAATTAGTTGAATTTAAATTTTAGAAATTTTTTTACTTATCTCCTTTGCCACAATGCTATTTGAAATGATTTAAATAATTTTAGTCTAAAAATATACAACATAAGAAAAAACAAATGCAAGGGTCTCTAATAAGAAGTTTGGCCACCCCCCCTTAAGCGCAATATACTCGACCTAATATTGAAACTTGCAATTGTTATTTATATAATTCTTCCACTAAATTGTATTGCACACAATTGAGTCCAATACATGTATTTTTGTCCATTTAAGATTTTCAAATATCATGTTTTTCTCACCATTGAAATGTAATGGCATTAGAAATAAAATTAAAAAACAAAACATTGCACCTTTTCAATTTTTAGAATTCTAAATTCCTATGGGAATAAATGCATAGCTAATAATCAATTAAATTGACATTTTGAAATTTTTTTAATTATCCCCTTTGCCACAATGCTATTTGAAATGATTTATATAATTTTAGTCTAAAACTATACAACATAAAAAAAAGTAAATGCAAGGGACTCTAATAAAAAGTTTGCTCACCCCCCTCAAGCGCAATATGCTCGACCAAACATTGAAACTTGGGATTGCTATTTATAACATTCTTCCACTAAAGTGTAATTTATACAATTGTGTCCAATACATGTATTGTTGTGTATTTAACATTTTCAAATATTATGTTTTTCTCACCATTCAAATGCAATGACATTAGTAATAAAGTTTAAAATCTAAACATTGCACTTTTTCAAATTTTAGAATTCTAAATTCCTATAGAGATAAATGCACTATTAATAACAAGTTAAAATGAAATTTTGAAATTTTTTTAATTATCTCCATTGCCTTAATGCTATTTGAAATGATTTATATAATTTTAGTCTAAGAAATTACAACATAAGAAAAAGGAAAAGCAATGGACTCCAATAAGAAGTTTGCCCACCCCCCTCAAGCACAATATGCTCGACCTAGCATTGAAACTTACGATTGCTATTTATATGCTTCTTCCACTAAATTGTATTGCATAAAGTTGAGTCCAATACATGTATTTTTGTGTATTTAACATTTTCAAATATTATGTTTCTCTCACCATTTAAATGTAATGGCATTAGCAATAAATTTTAAAATGAAAACATTGCACTTTTTCAATTTATAGAATTCTAAATTCTTATAGGGATAAATGCATTGTTAATAATCAATTGAATTTAAATTTTGAAATTTTTTAGTAATCTCCATTGCCTCAATGCTATTTGAAATGATTTATATGGTTTTAGTCTAAGAACATACAACTTAAGAAAAAGAAAATGCAATAGACTCTAATAAGAAGTTTGCCCACCCCTTCAAGTGCAATATGCTCGACCTAATTTTTGAGCCCAATACGTGTACTTTTATTTATTTAACATTTTCAAATATTATATTTCTCTCACCATTCAAATGTAGTGACATTAGTAATTAATTTAAAAATCAAAACATTGCACTTTTTCAATTTTTAGAATTCTAAATTCCTGTAGGGATAAATGCACTATTAATAATGAATTGAATTTAAATTTGAAAATTTGTTTAATTATCTCCTTTGCCACAATGCTATTTGAAATGATTGATATAATTTTAGTCTAAAAATATACAACATCAGAAAAATCTAATGCAAGGGACTTTAATAAGAACTTTGCCCACCCCCTTCAAGCGTAATATTTTGGACTTAACATTGAAACTTGGGATTGCTATTTCTAATCTTCGTCCACTAAAGTGTAATTTATACAATTAAGTCCAATACTTGTATTTTTGTGTATTTAACATTTTCCAATATTATATTTTTCTCACCATTCAAGTGCAATGATATTAGCAATAAATTCTAAAATCTAAACATTGCACTTTTTCAATTTTTAGAATTCTAAATTCCTATAGGGATAAATGCACTATTAATAATGAATTGAATTGAAATTTTAAAATTTTTTTAATTATCTCCTTTGCCACAATGCTATTTGGAAAAACTTATATAATTTAAGTCTAAAAATATGCAACATAAGAAAAAGCAAATGCAAGGGACTCTAATCAGATGATTCCCCACACCCCTTAAGCGTAATACGCTTGACCTAACAGTGAAACATGGGATTGTTGTTTCTAACTCTCTTCCACTAAAGTGTAATTTATACAATTGAGTTCAATACTTGTATTTTTGTGTATTTAACATTGTCAAATATTATATTTTTCTCACCATTCAAATGCAATGACATTAGCAATAAGTTTTAAAATCTAAACACTACACTTTTTCAATTATTAGAATTCTAAATTCCTATAGGAATAAAAGCACTGTTAATAAAGAGTTGAATTGAAATTTTAAAATTTTTTTAATTATCTCCTTTGGAATAATGCTATTTGGAAATATTTATATAATTTTAGTCTAAAAATATGCAACATAAGAAAAAGCAAATGCATGAGACTCTAATTAGATGTTTTCCCACACCCGTCAGGAGCAATACGCTCGACCTAACATTGAAACATGAGATTGTTGTTTATAATTCTCTTCCATTATACAATTGAATCCAATACTTTTATTTTTGTGTATTTAAGATTGTCAAATATTATGTTTTTCTCACCATTCAAATGCAATCACATTAGTAATAAATTTTAAAATCAAAACATTGCATTTTTTCAATTTTTAGAATTCTAAATTCCTATAAGGATAAATGCACTGTTAATAATGAGTTGAATTAAAATTTTGAAATTTTTTTAATTATCTCCTTCACCACAAAGCTATTTGAAAAGATTTATATAATTTTAGTCTAAAAATATACAACATAAGAAAAAGTAAATGCAAGGGACTCTAATAAGAAGTTTGTCCACCTCCCTCAAGTGCAATACACTCGACCTAACATTGAAACTTGGGATTGTTGTTTATAATTCACTTCCCCTAAAGTGTAATTTATACAATTGAGTCGAATACTTGTATTTTTTTTTTAACATTTTCAAATATTATGTTTTTCTCACCATTAAAATGCAATGACATTACTAGTAAATTTTAAAATCTAAACATTGCGCTTTTTCAATTTTTAGAATTCTAAATTCATATAGGGATAAATACACTGTTAATAATGAGTTGAATTGAAATTTTGATATTCTTTTAATTATCTCCTTTGCCACAATACTATTTGAAAAGATTTACATAATTTTAGTCTAAAAATATAAAATATAAGAAAAAGCAAATGCAAAAGACTCTAATAAGATGTATGCCCATCCCCCTCAAGCGTTATATGCTCGACCTAATATTGAAGGTTGCGATTGCTATTTATATTATTCTTCCACTAAATTGTATTGTATGCAATTGAATCCAATACATGTATTTTTGTGTATTTAACATTTTCACATATTATGTTTTTCTCACCATTCAAATGTAATAGCATTAGTAATAAATTTTAAATTCAAAAAATTGAACTTTTAAAATTTTTAGAATTCTCAATTCCTATAACGATAAATGCATAGTTAATAATGAGTTGAATTTAAATTTTGAAATTATTTTCATTATCTCCTTTACCACAATGCTATTTGAAATGATTTATATAATTTTAGTCAAAAAATGTACAACATAAGAAAAAGCAAATGCAAGGGACTCTAATAAGAAGTTTGCCTACCCCGATCAAGCACAATATGCTCGAACTAATATTGAAACTTGCGATTCCTATTTATATTTTTCTTCCACTAAATTGTATTACATACAATTAAGTCAAATACATGTATTTTTGTGTATTTAACATTTTCAAATATTATGTTTTTCTCACCATTCAAATGTAATGGCATTAGCAATAAATTTAAAAATCAAAACATTGCACTTTTTCAATTTTTAGAATTCTAAAATCCTATTGGGATAAATGCACTTTTAATAATCAATTGATTTTAAATTTTGAAATTTTTTTAATTATCTCCTTTGCGACAATGCTATTTGAAATGATTTATATAATTATTGTCTAAAAATATAAAACATAAGAAAAAGTAAATGCAAGGGACTCTAATAAGAAGCTTACCCACCCCCCTCAAGCGCAATATGTTGGACCTAACATTGAAACTTGGGATTGTTATTTATAATTTTTTTTTCACTAAAGTGCAATTTATAAAATTGTGTCCAATAATTGTATTTTTGAGTATTTAACATTGTCAAATATTATGTTTTTCTGACCATTCAAATGCAATGACATTAGCAATAAATTTTAAAATCTAAACATTACACTTTTTTCAATTTTTGGAATTCTAAATTCCTATAAGGATAAATGTACTGTTAAAAATCAGATGAATTTAAATTTTGAAATTTTTTTAATTATCTCCTTTGCCACAATACTATTTGAAATGATTTATATAATTTTAGTCTAAAAATATACAACATAAGAAAAAGCAAATGCAAGGGACTTTAAAAAGAAGGCTGCCAACCCCGCTCAAGCGCATTATACTCCACCTAATATTGAAGTTTGCCATTGCTATTTATATTATTCTTCCACTAAATTATATTGCATACAATTGTGTCTAATACATGTATTTTTGTGTATTTAACATTTTCAAATATTATATTTTTCCCACCATTCAAATGCAATGGGATTAGCAATAAATTTTAAATTTTAAACATTGCACTTTTTCAATTTATAGAATTCTAAATTCCTATAGGGATAAATGCATTGCTAATAATGAGTTGAATTGAAATTTTGAAATTTCTTTAATCATCTCCTTTGCCACAATGCTATTTGAAATGATTTATATAATTTTAGTCTAAAAATATACAACATAAGAAAAAGCAAATGCAAGGGACTCTAATAAGAAGTTTGCCCACCCCTCTTAAGTGCAATATACTCGACCTAACATTGAAACTTGGGAATTCTATTTATAATTTTCTTTCACTAATGTGTAATTTATACAATTTAGTCCAATACTTGTATTTTCGTGTATTTAACATTTTCCAATATTATATGCTTCTCACCATTCAAATGCAATGGAATTAGCAATAAATTTTAAAATCTAAACATTGCACTTTTTCAATTTTTAGAATTCTAAATTCCTATTGGGATAAATACACTGTTAAAAACGAGTTGAATTGAAATTTTGAAATTTTTTTAATTATCTCCTTTGCCATAATGCTATTTGAAAAGATTTATATAATTTTAGACTAAAAATATACAACATAAGAAAAAGCAAAGGCTAGGGACTCTAATAAGAAGTTTGCCCACCCCCCTCAAGCGCAATATGCTCGACCTAATATTGAAACTTACGATTGCTATTTATATAATTCTTCCACTAAATTGTATTGCACACGATTGAGTCCAATATATGTATTTTTGTCCATTTAAGATTTTCAAATATCATGTTTTTCTCACCATTGAAATGTAATGACATTAGCAATAAAATTAAAAATCAAAACATTTCACTTTTTCAATTTTTAGAATTCTAAATTGCTATGTGGATAAATGCACAGTTAATAATCAGTTAACTTTACATTTTGAAATTTTTTTAATTATCTCCTTTGCCACAATGCTATTTGAGCAAAAAATTTTAAAATCTAAACATTTCAATTTATCAATTTTAAAATTCTAAATTCCTACAGGGATAAATGCACTGTTCATCAAGAGTTGGATTGAAAATTTGAAATTTTTTTAATTATCTCTCTTGTTGCAATGCTATTTGAAATGATTTATATAATTTTAGTCTAAAAATATAAAACATAAGAAAAAGCAAGTGCAAGGAACTCTAATAAGAAGTTTGGCTACCCCCCTCAAGCGTAATAGGTTCGACCTAATATTGAAGCTTGCGATTGCTATTTATATTATCCTTCCACTAAATTGTATTGCATGCAATTGAGTCCAACACATGTATTTTTGTGTATTTAACATTTTCAAATATTATGTTTTTCTCACCATTCAAATGGAATGGCATTAACAATAAATTTTAAATTCAAAACATTACACTTTTTCAATTTGTATAATTCTAAATTCCAATAACAATAAATGCACTGTTAATAATAAGTTGAATTTAAATTTTGAAATTTTTTTAGTAATCTCCATTGCCTCAATGATATTTGAAATGATTTATATAGTTTTAGTCTAAGAAATTACAACATAAGAAAAGGGAAATGCAATGGACTCTGATAAGAAGTTTGCCCAACCCCTCAAGCGGAATAGGCTTGACCTAATATTGAAACTTGCGATTGCTATTTATATTATTCTTCCACTAAATTGTATTGCATATAATTGAGTCCAATACATGTGTTTTTGTGTATTTAACATTTTCAAATTTTATGTTTTTCTCACTATTCAAATGTAATGGCATTAACAATAAATTTTAAATTCAAAACATTACACTTTTTAATTTTTAGAATTCTAAATTCCTATAGGAATAAATGTATTGTTAAGAATCATTTGACTTTAAATTTTAAAATTCTTTTAGTTATCTCCTTTGCCTCAATGCTATTTGAAATGATTTTTATAGTTTGAGTCTAAAAACATACAACATAAGAAAAAGGAAATGCAATGGACTCTAATAAGAAGTTTGCCCACCCCCTCAAGCGCAATATGCTCAACCTAATATTGAAACTTGTGATTTCTATTTATATTATTTTTCCACTAAATTGTATTGCATACAATTGAGTCCAATACATGTATTTTTGTGTATTTAACATTTTCATATATTATATTTTCCTCACCGTTCAAATATAATGGCATTAGTAATAAATTTTAAAATCAAAACATTGCATTTTTCAATTTTTAGAATTCTAAATAACTATAGGGATAAATGCACTGCTAATAATCATATGAATTTAAATTTTGAAATTTTTTTAGTAATCTATATTGCCTCAATGCTATTTGAAATGATTTATATAGTTTTAGTCTAAGAAATTACAACATAAGAAAAAGGAAATGCAATGGATTCCAATAAGAAGTTTGCCCACCTCCCTCAAGTGCAATATGCTCGACCTAGTATTGAAGTTTGCGATTGCTATTTATATTTTTCTTCCACTAAATTGTATTGCATACAGTTGAGTCCAATACATTTATTTTTGTGTATTTAACATTTTCAAATATTATATTTCTCTCACCATTCAAATGTAATGGCATTAGCTATAAATTTTAAAATCAAAACATTGGACATTTTCAATTTTTAAAATTCTAAATTCCTATAGGAATAAATGCACTGTTAAGAATCATTTGACTTTAAATTTTAAAATTCTCTTAGTTATCTCCTTTGCCTCAATGCTATTTGAAATGATTTTTATAGTTTGAGTCTAAAAACATACAACATAAGAAAAAGGAAATGCAATGGACTCTAATAAGAAGTTTGCCCACCCCCCTTAAGCACAATATGCTCGACCTAATATTGAAGCTTGTGATTTCTATTTATATTATTCTTCCACTAAATTGTGTTGCATACAATTGAGTCCAATACATGTATTTTTGTGTATTTAACATTTTTAAATATTATATTTTTCTCACCATTCAAATGTAATGGCATTAGTAATAAATTTTAAAATGAAAACATTGCACTTTTTCAATTTATAGAATTCTAAATTCCTATAAGAATAAATGCACTGTTAATAATCAATTGAATTTAAAGTTTGAAATTTTTTTAGTATTCTCCATTGCCTCAATGCTATTTGAAATGATTTATATTATTTAGTCTAAGAACATACAACATAAGAAAAAGGAAATGTAATGGAATCTAATAAGAAGTTTGCCCACGCCCGTCATGTGCAATATGCTCGACCTAATATTGAAGCTTATGATTGCTATTTATATTATTCTTCCTCCAAATTGTATTGCGTACAATTGAGTCCAATAAATGTATTTTTGTGTATTTAACATTTTCAAATATTATATTTTTCTTACCATTCAAATATAATGGCATTAGCAATAAATTTTAAAATCAAAATATTGCATTTTTCAATTTTTAGAATTCTAAATAACTATAGGGATAAATGCACTGCTAATAATCATTAGTGCAATTAAGTTGACCAAATATGTAATTAAAAATTAAAAAACATACATTGTAAATTTTATCTGACTTGTCATACATTGTGATGCTTTGCTCGTGCATCTATTAACTCTTAATAAAAAAATTTTTAAAATTTTTTAAAATAATATTTTTTATTAGAATTAACACCAATTTCAACCATTCTTTAACTCAACCATGTCGAGCGGGGACTCTTCCACAGTGCCACATGTTTGGACTTCAGAGGTTAGTTGCCAACTATTCTTGTCTTGGGAAAATAAATGTTAGGGAGGAATGTATTTTGACTACATATATTTCATAATAAATGAATAAATTTGACTCTTTAGTTTATGAAAATAATTAAAACACAGCTTAAAAATAAAAAATAAAAAAATAAAAAAGGCAAAGCACACCAAACATTTGTCCCATCAATTTCGCTCAGTTTTATTTTCTTTATTTCTTCCGGTTCACAAGCACCTCCGCTGAGATCATTTCTCTTTTCTCTGATGAGTTAACAAAAAAAAAAAAGAAGAAAAAATAAAAGTCAAAGCAATGGAGCGAAATTTCTTCAAAAAGTGCATATTTTGAAATTTTTTTAGTAGTCTCCATTGCCTCAATGCTATTTGAAATGATTTATATAGTTTTAGTCTAAGAACATACAACTTAAGAAAAAGGAAATGCAATGGACTCTAATAAGAAGTTTGCCCACCCCCCTCAAGTGCAATATGCTTGGCCTAATTTTTAAGTTTCTGATAGCTATTTATATTATTCTTTCACTAAATTGTATTGCATATAATTGAGTCCAATACATGTATTTTTGTTTATGTAACATTTTCAAATATTATGTTTCTCTCACCATTCAAATGTAGTGGCATTAGCAATAAATTTAAAAATCAAAACATTGCACTTTTTCAATGTTTAGAATTCTAAATTCCTATAGGGATAAATGCACTGTTAATAATCAGTTGAATTTAAATTTTGAAATTTTTTTAATTATCTATTTTGCCAGAATGCTATTTGAAATGATTTATATATTTTTAGTCTAAAAATATACATCAGAAAAATCAAATGCAAGGGACCTTAATAAGAACTTTGCCCACCCCCGTCAAGCGCAATATGCTGGACCTAACATTGAAACTTGGGATTGTTATTTATAATTTTCTTCCACTAATGTGTAATTTATACAATTAAGTCCAATACTTGTATTTTTGTGTATTTAACATTTTCAAATATTATATTTTTCTCACCATTCAAGTGCAATGACATTAGCAATAAATTCTAAAATCTAAACATTGCACTTTTTCAATTTTTGGAATTCTAAATTCCTTTAGGGATAAATGCACTATTAATAATAAGTTGAATTGAAATTTTGAAATTTTTATAATTATCTCCTTTACCACAATGCTATTTGGAAATATTTATATAATTTTAGTCTAAAAATATGCAACATAAGAAAAGGCAAATGCAAGGAACTCTAATTAGATGATTGCCCACACCTCTCAAGCGCAATACGCTTGACCTAACAGTGAAACATGGGATTGTTGTTTCTAATACTCTTCCACTAAAGTGTATTTTATACAATTGAGTCCAATACTTGTATTTTTATGTATTTAACATTGTCAAATATTATATTTTTCTCACCATTCAAATGCAATGACATTAGCAATAAGTTTTAAAATCTAAACATTGCACTTTTTCAATTATTAGAATTCTAAATTCCTATAGGGATAAAAGCATTGTAAATAATGAGTTGAATTGAAATTTTGAAATTTTTTTAATTATCTCCTTTACCATAATGCTATTTGGAAATATTTATATAATTTTAGTCTAAAAATATGCAACATAAGAAAAAGCAAATGCATGGGACTCTAATCAGATGTTTGCCCACACCTGTCAAGTGCAATACGCTCAACCTAACATTGAAACATGAGATTGTTGTCTATAATTCTCTTCCACTATACAATTGAGTCCAATACTTGTACTTTTGTGTATTTAACATTGTCAAATATTATATTTTTCTCACCATTCAAATGCAATGACATTAGCAATAAGTTTTAAAATCTAAACATTGCACTTTTTCAATTATTAGAATTCTAAATTCCTATAAGGATAGAAGCACTATAAATAATGAGTTGAATTGAAATTTTGAAAATTTTTTAATTATCTCCTTTGCCATAATGCTATTGGGAAATATTTATATAATTTTAGTCTAAAAATATGCAACATAAGAAAAAGCAAATGCATGGGACTCTAATCAGGTGTTTGCCCACACCCGTTCAGCGCAATTCGCTCAACCTAACATTGAAACATGGGATTGTTGTTTATAATTCTCTTTCACTATACAATTGAGTCCAATACTTGCATTGTTGTTTATTTAACATTTTCAAATATTATATTTTTCTCACCATTCAAATGTAATGGCATTAGCAATAAATTTAAAAATCAAAACATTGCACTTTTTCAATTTTTAGAATTCTAAAATCCTATAGGGATAAATGCACTTATAATAATAAGTTGAATTTAAATTTTGAAATCTTTTTAATTATCTCCTTTGTCGTAATGCTATTTGAATTGATTTATATAATTATTGTCTAAAAATATACAACATAAGAAAAAGCAAATGCAAGGGACTCTAATAAGAAGTTTGCCCACCCCCCTCAAGCGTAATATGCTGGACCTAATATTGAAACTTGGGATTGCTATTTATAATTTTCTTCCACTAAAGTGTAATTTATAAAATTGTGTCCAATAATTGTATTTTTGTGTATTTAACATTGTCAAATATTATCTTTTTCTCACCATTCCAATGCAATGACATTAGCAATAAATTTTAAAATCAAAACATTACACTTTTTCAATTTTTGGAATTCTAAATTCCTATAGGGATAAATGTACTATTAAAAATTAGATGAATTTAAATTTTGAAATTTTTTTAATTATCTCCTTTGCCACGATACTATTTGAAATGATTTATATAATTTTAGTTTAAAAATATACAACATAAGAAAAATCAAATGCAAGGGACTTTAAAAAGAAGGTTGCCCACCCCGCTAGCGCATTATGCTCCACATAATATTGAAACTTGCAATTGCTATTTATATTATTCTTCCACTAAATTGTATTGCATACAATTGTGTCCAATACATGTATTTTTCTGTATTTAATATTTTCAAATATTATATTTTTCTCACCATTCAAATGCAATGGCATTAGCAATCAATTTTAAATTTTAAGCATTGCACTTTTTCAAGTTTTAGAATTCTAAACTCATATAGGGATAAATGCACTATTAATAATGAGTTGGATTGAAATTTTGAAACTTTTTTAATTATCTCCTTTGCCATAATGCTATTTGAAATGATTTATATAATTTTAGTCTAAAAATATACAACATAAGAAAAAGCAAATACAAGGGACTCTAATAAGAAGTTTGTGCACCCCTCTTAAGCATAATATACTCGACTTAACATTGAAACTTGGGAATTCTATTTATAATTTTCTTCCACTAAAGTGTAACTTATACAATTGAGTCCAATACTTGTATTTTTGTGTATTTAACATTTTCCAATATTATATTTTTCTCACCATTCAAATGCAATGGCATTAGCAATAAATTTTAATTTGCGACACCTATTTATATTATTTTTCCACTAAAGTGTATTGTATATAATTAAAAATAATAGTTGTATATTTGTTTATCTAACATTTTGAAATATTATGTTTTCTCACCATTCAAATGTAATGGTATTAGCTATAAATTTAAAAATCAAAACATTGCACTTTTTCAATTTTAGAATTCTAAATTCCTATAGGGATAAATACACTGTTAATAATTAGTTGAATTTAAATTTTGAAATTTTTTTAGTTTTCTCCTTTGCCTCAATGCTATTTGAAATGATTTATATAGTTTCGGTCTAAAAACATACAACATAAGAAAAAGGAAACACAATGGACTCTAAAAAAAAGTTTCCCTACCCCCCTCAAGTGCAATATGCTTAACCTAATATTGAAGTTTGTGATTGCTATTTATAATTTTCTTCCACTAAAGTATAATTTATACAATTGAGAACAATACTTGTATTTTTGTGTATTTATCATTTTCAAATATTATGTTTTTCTCACCATTCAAATGTGATGGCATTAGTAATAAATTTTAAAATCAAAATATTGCACTTTTTCAATTTTTAGAATTCTAAATTCCTATAGGGATAAATGCACTGTTAATAATGAGTTGAATTTAATTTTTGAATTTTTTTTAGTTTTCTCCTTTGTCTCAATGCTATTTGAAATGATTTATATAGTTTTAGTCTAAAAACATACAACATAAGAAAAAGGAAACACAATGGAATCTAATAAAAAGTTTTCCCACCCCGCTAAATCGCAATATGCTTAACCTAATATTGAAATTTGTGATTGCTATTTATATTATTCTTCCACTAAAGTGTATTGTATATAATTGAGTCCAATACTTGTTTTTTTGTTTAGTTAACATTTTCAAATATTTTGTTTTCTCACCATTCAGATGTAATGACATTAGTAATAAATTTAAAAATCAAAACATTGCATTTTTTCAATTTTTAAATGCACTATTAATAATTTGTTGAATTTAAATTTTGAATTTTTTTTATTCATCTCCTTTGCCATAATGTTATTTGAAATGATTTATATAATTTTAGTCTAAAAATATGCAACATATGAAAAAGCAAATGCAAGGGACTCTAATAAGAGGTTTCCCCACCCCCCACAAGTGCAATATGCTCAACCTAATATTGAAATTTGCGACTGTTATTTATATTATTCTTCCACTAAAGTGTATTGTATAGAATTGAGTATAATACTTGTATTTTTGTTTATCTAACATTTTGAAATATTATATTTTCTCTCCATTCAAATGTAATGGCATTAGTAATAAATTTAAAAATGAAAACATTGCACATTTTCAATTTTAGAATTCTAAATTCCTGTAGGGATAAATGCATTATTAATAATTAGTTGAATTTAAATTTTAAAATTTTTTTAGTTATCTCCTTTGCCACAATGTTATTTGAAATGATTTATATAATTTTAGTCTAAAAATATAAAACATAAGCAAAAGTAAATCCGTGGGACTCAAATAAGAAGTTTGCCCATCCCCCTCAAGCGCTATATGCTCGACCTAACATTCAAACTCGGGATTAGTATTTATAATTTTCTTCCACTAAAGTGTAATTTATACAATTGAGTCCAATACTTGTATTTTTGTGTATTTAACATTTTCAAATATTATGTTTTTCTCACCATTCAAATCTAATGGTATTAGCAATAAATTTAAAAATCAAAACATTGCACTTTTTCAATTTTAGAATTCTAAATTCTTGTAGGGATAAATGCATTGTTAATAATCAATTGAATAATTTTAAAATTTTTTGAATTATCTCCTTCGCCACAATGTTATTTGAAATGATTTATATAATTTTAGTCTAAAAATATACAACATAAGCAAAAGTAAATGCATGAGACTCTAATAAGAAATTTGCCCATCTCCCTCAAGCGCTATATGCTCGACCTAATATTGAAACTCAGGATTGGTATTTATAATTTTCTTCCACTATAGTGTAATTTATACAATTGAGTCCAATACTTGTATTTTTAAGTATTTAACATTTTCAAATATCATGTTTTTCTCACCATTCAAATCTAATGGCATTAGCAATAAATTTAAAAATCAAAACATTGCACTTTTTCAATTGTAGAATTCTAAATTCCTGTAGGGATAAATGCATTGTTAATAATCAGTTGAATTTAAATTTTAAAATTTTTTTAATTATCTCCTTCGCCACAATGTTATTTCAAATGATTTATATAATTTTAGTCTTAAAATATACAACATAAGCAAAAGTAAATGCATGGCACTCTAATAAGAAGTTTCCCCATCTCCCTCAAGCACTATATGCTCGACCTAACATTGAAACTCGAGATTAGTATTTATAATTTTCTTCCACTAAAGTGTAATTTATACAATTGAGTCCAATACTTGTATTTTTGTGTATTTAACATTTCCAAATAGTATGTTTTTCTCACCATTCAAATGTAATGGCATTAGTAATAAATTGAAAAATCAAAATATTGCACTTTTTCAATTTTAGAATTCTAAAATCCTATAAAGATAAATGCACTGTTAATAATCAATTGAATTTCAATTTTAAAATTTTTTAATTATCACCTTTGCCACAATGTTATTTCAAATGATCTATATCATTTTAGTCTAAAAATATATAGCATAAGAAAAAGCAAAAGCAAGGGACTCTAATAAGAAGTTCCCCACCCCCCTCAAGCATAATATGCTCAACCTAATATTGAAGTTTGCAATTGCTATTTATATTATTCTTCCACTAAACTGTGTTGTATATAATTGAGTCCAATACTTGTGTTTTTGTTTATTTAACATTTTCAAAAATTATGATTTTCTCACCATTCAAATGTAATGACATTAGCAATAAATTTGAAAATTGAAACATTGCAGTTGTTCAATTTTTAGAATTTTAAATTCCTATAAGGATAAATGCACTATTAATAATCTGTTGAATTTAAATTTTAAAATTATTTTAATTATCTCTTTTGCAACAATGCTATTTGAAATGATTTATATAATTTTAGCCTAAAAATATACAACATAAGAAAAAGCAAATGCAAAGGTCTCTAATAAGAACTTTGCCCACCCCTCTCAAGCCCAATATGCTCGACCTAACATTGAAACTCGGGATTGCTATTTATAATTTTCTTCCACTAAAGTGTAATTTATACAATTGAGTCCAATACTTGTATTTTTTTGTATTTAAAATTTTCAAATATTATGTTTTTCTTCCCATTCAAATGTAATAGCATTAGCAATAAATTTAGAAATCAAAACATTGCACTTTTTCAATTTTTAAAAATCTAAATTCTTATAGGGATAAATGCACTGTTAATAATCAATTGAATTTAAATTTTGAAATTTTTTTAGTAATCTCCTTCGCCTCAATGCTATTTGAAATGATTTATATAGTTTTAGTCTAAAAACATACAACATAAGAAAATGGAAATGCAATGAACTCTAATAAGAAGTTTGCTCAAGCGCAATATGCTCGACCTAACATTGAAACTCGGGATTAGTATTTATAATTTTCTTCCACTAAAGTGTAATTTATACAATTGAGTCCAATACTTGTATTTTTGTGTATTTAACATTTTCAAATATTATGTTTTTCTAACCATTCAAATGTAAAGGCATTTGTGATAAATTTAAAAATCAAAACATTTCACTTTTTCAATTTTAGATTTCTAAATTTTTGTAGGGATAAATGGATTGTTAATAATCAATTGAATTTAAATTTTAAAATTTTTTTAATTATCTCCTTTACCACAATGTTATTTGAAATGATTTATATAATTTGAGTCTAAAAATATACTACTTAAGCAAAAGGAAATGCACGAGACTCTAATAAGAAGTTTGCCCATCCCTCTCAAGCGCAATATGCTCAACCTAATGTTGAAGTTTGCGATTGCTATTTATATTATTCTTCCACTAAAGTGTATTTCATAGAATTGAGTCCAATACTTATATTTTTGTTTATTTAACATTTTGAAATATTATGTTTTCTCAACATTCAGATGTAATGACATTAGCAATAAATTTAAAAATGAAAACATTGCACTTTTTCAATTTTTAGAATTCTAAATTCCTATAGGGATAAAACGCATTGTTAATAATCAGTTGAATTTAAAGTTTAAAATTTTTTTAATTATCTCCTTTGCCACAATGTTATTTGAGATGATTTATACAATTTTAGTCTAAAAATATACAACATAAGCAAAAGCAAATGCAAGGGATTCTAATAAGAAGTTTCCCCACTCTCCTCAAGCGCAATATTATTCTTCCACTAAAGTTTATTGTATATAATTGAGTCCAATACTTGTATTTTTGTTTATTTAACTTTTTCAAATATTATGTTTTTCTCACCATTCAAATGTAATGGCATTAGCAATAAATTTAACAATCAAAACATTGCACTTTTTCAATTTGTAGAATTCTAAATTACTATAGGGATAAATGTACTATAAATAATTAGTTGAATTTAAATTTTGAAAGTTTTTTAGTTATCTCCTTTGCCTCAATGCTATTTGAAATGATTTATATAATTTTAATCTAAAAACGTACAACATAAGAAAAAGGAAATGCAATGAACTCTAATAAGAAGTTTCCCCACCCCCTCAAGCGCAATATGCTCAACCAAATATTGAAGTTTGTGATTGTTATTTATATTATTTTTCCACTAAAATGTATTGTATATAATTGAGTCCAATACTTGTGTTTTTGTGTATTTAACATTTTCAAATGTTATGTTTTTCTCACTATTCAAATGTAATGGTATTAGCAATAAATTTAAAAATCAAAACATTGCACTTTTTCAATTTTAGAATTCTCAATTCCTATAGGAATAAATGCACTATTAATAATTAGTTGAATTTAAATTTTATAATTTTTTTAATTATCTCCTTTGCCACAATGTTATTTGAAATGATTTATATAATTTTAGTCTAAAAATATACAACATAAGAAAAAGCAAATGCAAGGGATTATAATAAGAAGTTTCCCGACTCCCCTCAAGTGCAATATGCTCAACCTAATATTGAAGCTTGCGATTGCTATTTATATTATTCTTCCACTAATGTGTGTTGCATACAATTGAGTCCAATACTTGTATTTTTCTTTATTTGACATTTTGAAGTATTATGTTTTCTCACCATTCAGATATAAAGATATCAGTAATAAATTTAAAAATGAAAACATTGCACTTTTTCAATTTTTAGAATTCTAAATTCTTATAGGGATAAATGCACTATTAATAATCAGTTGAATTTAAATTAAATTTTTTTTATCTCCTTTGCCTCAATGGTATTTGAAATGATTTATATAGTTTTTGTCTAAAAATATACAACATAAGAAAAAGAAAATGCAATAGACTCTAATAAGAATTTTCCCCACCCGCCTCAAGCGCAATATGCTCAACCTAATATTGAAGTTTGCGATTGTTATTTATATTATTCTTCCACTAAAGTGTATTGTATAGAATTGAGTCCAATACTTGTATTTTTGTTTATTTAACATTTTCAAAATTATATTTTCTCACCATTCGAACGTGATGGCACTAGCAATAAATTTTAAAATGAAAACATTGCACTTTTTCAATTTTAGAATTCTAAATTCTTATAGGGATAAATGCACTATTAATAATCAATTGAATTTAAATTTTGAAATTTTTTTAGTTATCTCCTTTGCCTTAATGCTATTTGAAATGATTTAAGTAGTTTTAGTCTAAAAACATACAACATAAGAGGAAGGAAAGGCAATGGATCCTAATAAGAAGTTTCCCCACCCCCCTTAAGCGCAATATGCTCAACCTAATGTTGAAGTTTGTGATTGCTATTTATATTATTCTTCCACTAAAGTGTATTACATAAAATTGAGTCCAATACTTGTATTTTTGTTTATTTAAAATTTTGAAATATTATGTTTTCTCACCATTCAAATGTAATGACATTAGCAAAAAATTTAAAAATGAAAACATTGCACTCTTTCAATTTTTAGAATTCTAAATTCCTATAGGGATAAAATGCATTGTTAATAATCAGTTGAATTTAAAGTTTGAAATTTTTTTAATTATCTCCTTTGCCACAATGTTATTTGAAATGATTTATATAATTTTAGTCTAAAAATATACAACATAAGAAAAAGTAAATGCAAGGGATTCTAATAAGAAGTTTTCCCACTCCCCTCAAGCGCAATATGCTCAACCTAATATTGAAGTTTGCGATTGCTATTTATATTATTCTTCCACTAATGTGTGTTGCATACAATTAAGTCCAATACTTGTATTTTTCTTTATTTGACATTTTGAAGTATTATGTTTTCTCACCATTCGGATGTAATGACATTAGTAATAAATTTAAAAATGAAAACATTGCACTTTTTCAATTTTTAGAATTCTAAATTCCTATAGGGATAAATGCACTATTAATAATTAGTTGAATTTAAATTTAAATTTTTTTTATTTCTTTAGCCTCAATGCTATTTGGAATGATTTATATAGTTTTTGTGTAAAAACATACAACATAAGAAAAAGAAAATGCAATAGACTCTAATAAGAATTTTCCCCACCTGCCTCAAGCGCAATGTGCTCAACCTAATATTGAAGTTTGTGATTGCTATTTATATTATTCTTCCACTAAAGTGTATTGTATAGAATTGAGTCTAATACTTGTATTTTTGTTTATTTAACATTTTCAAATATTATATTTTTCACCATTTAGATGTAATGGCATTAGCATTAAATTTAAAAATCAAAACATTGCAATTTTTCAATTTTTAGAATTCTATATTCCTATAGGGATATATGCACTGTTAATAATAAGTTGAATTTAAATTTTGAAATATTTTTAATTATCTCCTTTGCCACAATGCTATTTGAAATGATTTATATAATTTTAGTCTAAAATATACAACATAAGAAAAAGCAAATGCAAGGGTCTCTAATAAGAAGTTTGCCTACCTCCCTCAAGCGCAATATGCTCGACCTAACATTGAAGTTTAGGATTGCTATTTATAATTTTCATCCCCTAAAGTGTCTTTTATACAATTGAGTTCAATACTTGTATTTTTGTTTACTTAACTTTTTCAAATATTATATTTCTCTCACCATTCAAATGTAATGGCATTAGCAATAAATTTTAAAATCAAAAGATTTCACTTTTTCAATTTTTAGAATTCTAAATTCCTATAAGGATAAATGCACTGTTAATAATTAGTTGAATTTAAATTTTGAAATTTTTTTATTCATCTTCTTTGCCACAATGCTATTTGAAATGATTTATATAATTTTAGTCTAAAAATATACCACATAAGAAAAAGCAAATGCACGGGACTCTAATAAGAAGTTTGCCCACCCTCCTCAAGTGCTATATGCTTAACCTAACATTGAAACTTGGGATTGCTATTTATAATATTTTTCGACTAAAGTGTCTTTTATACAATTAAGTCTAATACTTGTATTTCTGTTTATATAACATTTTCAAATATTATATTTTTCTAGCCATTCAAATGTAATGGCATTGGCAATAAATTTTAAAATCAAAAGATTTCACTTTTTCAATTTTTAGAATTCTACATTCCTATAGGGATAAATGCACTATTAATAATTAGTTGAATTTAAATTTTGAAATTTTTTTATTCATCTCCTTTGCCACAATGCTATTTGAAATGATTTATATAATTTTAGTCTAAAAATATACCACATAAGAAAAAGCAAATGCACGAGACTCTAATAAGAAGTTTGCCCACCCCCCTTAAGCACTATATGCTCAACCTAACATTGAAACTTGAGATTGGTATTGGTAATTTTCTTCCACTAAAGTGTAATTTATACAATTGAGTCCAATATTTGTATTTGTGTGTATTTAACATTTTCAAATATTATGTTTTTCTCACCATTCAAATGTAATGGCATTGGCAATAAATTTTAAAATCAAAACATTGCACTTTTTCAATTCTTAGAATTCTAAATTCCTATAAGGATAAATCCACTATTAATAATTAGTTGAATTTAAATTTTGAAATTTTTTTAGCAATCTTCATTGCCTTAATGCTATTTGAAATCATTTATATAGTTTTAGTCTAAAAACATACAACATAAGAAAAACGAAATGCAATGAACTATAATAACAAGTTTGCCCACCCCCCTTAAGCGCAATATGCTCGACCTAACATTGAATCTTGGGATTGCTATTCATAATTTTCTTCCACTAGAGTGTATTTTATACAATTGAGACCAATACTTGTATTTTTGTTTATTTGACATTTTCAAATATTATGTTTTTCTCACCATTAAAATGTAATGGCATTGGCAATAAATTGAAAAATCAAAACATTGCACTTTTTCAATTTTTAGAATTCGAAATTCCTATAGGGATAAATGCACTGTTAATAATCAGTTGAATTTAAATTTTGAAAATTTTTTAGTAATCTCCATTTCCTCAATGCTATCTGAAATTATTTATATAGTTTTAATCTAAAAACATACAACATAAGAAAAAGGAAATGCAATGGACTCGAATAAGATGATTGCCCACCCCCCTCAAGCGCAATATGCTCGACCTAACATTAAAACTTGGTATAGCTATTTATAATTTTCTTCCACTAAAGTGTAATTTATACAATTGAGTACAACACTTGTATTTTTGTTTATTTAACATTTTCAAATATTATGTTTTCTCACGATTCAGATGTAATCGTATTAGCAACAAATTTAAAAATCAAAACATTACCCTTTTTCAATTTTTAGAATTCTAAATTCCTATAGGGATAAATGCACTGTTAATAATCAGTTGAATTTAAATTTTGAAATTCTTTTAATCGTCTCCTTTGCCACATTGCTATTTGAAATGATTTATATAATTTTAGTCTAAAAATATACAACATAAGAAAAAGCAAATGCAAGGGACTCTAATAAAAAGTTTTCCCGCCCCCGTCAAGCGCAATATGCTCAACCTAACATTGAAATTTGGGATTATTATTTATAATTTTCTTCCACGAAAGTGTATTTTATACAATTGAGTCAAATACTTGTATTTGTGTGCATTTAACATTTTCAAATATTATATTTTTCTCACATTCAAATGTAATGGCATTGGCAAGAAATTTTAAAATCAAAACATTGCAATTTTTCAACTTTTAGAATTCTAAATTCCTATAGGGATAAATGCACAGTTAATAATCAGTTAAATTTAAATTTTGAAATTTTTTTAGTAATCTCCATTGCCACAATGCTATTTGAAATGATTTATATAGTTTTAGTCTAAAAACATACAACATAAGAAAAAGGAAATGCAATGGACTCGAATAAGATGATCGCCCACCCCCCTCAAGCGCAATATGCTCGACCTAATATTAAAACTTGGGATTGCTATTTATAATTTTCTTCCACTAAAGTGTAATTTATACAATTGAGTACAACACTTGTATTTTTGTTTATTTAACATTTTTAAATATTATGTTTTCTCACCATTCAAATGTAATCGCATTAGTAAGAAATTTAAAAATCAAAACATTGGACTTTTTCAATTTTTAGAACTCCAAATTCCTATAGGGATAAATGCACTATTAATAATCAGTTGAATTTAAATTTTGAAATTGTTTTAATAATCTCCTTTGCCACAATGCTATTTGAAATGATTTATATAATTTTAGTCCAAAAATATACAACATAAAAAAAAGCAAATGTAAGAGACTCTAATAAGAAGTTTCCCCACCCCCCTTCAAGTCCAATATGCAAGGGACTCCAATAAAAAGTTTGCCCACCCCCATCAAGCACAATATGCTCGACCTAACATTAAAACTTGGGATTACTATTTATAATTTTCTTCCACAAGTGTGTATTTTATATAATTGAGTCCAATACTTGTATTTATGTGTATTTATCATTTTCAAATATTATGTTTTTCTCACCATTCAAGTGTAATGGCATTGCAATAAATTTTAAAATCAAAACATTGCACTTTTTCAATATTCAGAATTCTAAATTCCTATAGGGATAAATGCATTGTTAGTAATCACTTGAATCTAAAATTTGAAATTTTTTTAGAAATCTCTATTGCCTCGATGCTATTTGAAATGATTTATATAATTTTAGACTAAAAACATACAACATAAGAAAAAAAAAACAATGGCCTCGAATAAGAAGGTTGCCCACCCCCCTCGAGCGTAATATGCTCGACCTAACATTGAAACTTGGGATTGCTATTTATAATTTTCTTCCACTAAGGTGTAATTTATACAATTGAGTACAACACTTGTATTGTTGTTTATTCAACATTTTCAAGTATTATGTTTTCTCACCAATCAGATGTAATGGTATTAGTAACAAATTTAAAAATCAAAACATTGCAATTTTTCAATTTTAGACTTCTAAATTCCTATAAGGATAAATGCACTATTAATAATCAGTTGAATTTAAATTTTGAATTTTTTTTGTTATCTCCTTTGCCTCAATGCTATTTGAAATGATTTATATAGTTTTAGCCTAAAAACATACAACATAAGAAAAAGGAAATGCAATGGACACGAATAAGAAGGTTGCCCACCCCCCTCAACCGCAATATGCTCGACCTAACATTGAAACTTGGGATTGCTATTCATAATTTTCTTCCACGAAAGTGTATTTTATACAATTAAGTCCAATACTTGTATTTGTGTGTATTTAACATTTTCAAATGTTATGTTTTTCTCACGATTGAAATGTAATGACATTAGTAACAAATTTAAAAATCAAAACATTGTACTTTATCAATTTTTAGAATTCTAAATTCCTATAGGGATAAATGCACTGTTAATAAACAGTTGAATTTAAATTTTTAATTTTTTTTTGTAATCTTCATTGCCTTAATGCTATTTGAAATGATTTATGTAGTTTTAATCTAAAAACATACAACATAAGGAAAAGGAAATGCAATGGACTCTAATAAGAAGTTTGCCCACCCCCCTCAAGTGTAATATGCTTGACCTAACATTGAAACTCGGGATTACTATTCATAATTTTCTTCCACGAATGTGTATTTTATACAATTTCGTCCAATACTTGTATTTGTGTGTATTTAACATTTTCAAATATTATGTTTTTCTCACATTCAAATGTAATGGTATTAGGAAGAAATTTAAAAATCAAAACATTGCACTTTTTCAATTTTTAGAGTTCTAAATTCCTATAAGGATAAATGCACTGTTAATAATCAGTTGAATTTAAATTTTGAATTTTTTTTAGTTATCCCCTTTGCCTTAATGTTATTTGAAATGATTTATATAGTTTTAGTCTAAAAACATATAACACAAGAAAAAGGAAATGCAATGGACTCGACTAAGAAGCTTGCCCAGCCCCTTCAAGCACAATATGCTCGACTTAACATTGAAACTTGGAATTGCTATTTATAATTTTCTTCCACTATAATGTAATTTCTACAATTAAGTACAACACCTGTATTTTTGTTTATTTAACATTTTCAAATATTATATTTTCTCACCATTCAGATGTAATGACATTAGCAATAAATTTAAAAATCAAAACATTGCACTTTTTCAATTTTTAGAATTCTAAATTCCTATAGGAATAAATGCACTATTAATAATCAGTTGACTATAAATTTTCAAAGTTTTTTAGTTATCTCCTTTGTCTCAAAGTTATTTGAAATGATTTATATAGTTTTAATCTAAAAACATACAACATAAGAAAAAGGAAATGCAATGGACTCTAATAAGAAGTTCCCCACCCCCCTCAAGTGCAATATGCTCGACCTAATATTGAAACTTAGGATTACTATTCATAATTTTCTTCCACTAAAGTGTATTTTATACAATTGAGTCCAATACTTGTATTTTTGTGCA
>JAHLGP010000232.1:8206723-8220734 GCA_020141445.1 Bruguiera sexangula
ACAATATTAGTCATCTCAATGATATACTCTTGTATAGTTCGTGACCAGTAAACTTCATAGTCATGAGCTTTGCTATCGGAATACTAGTAAATGACTTATCTACAAAGTGAAAATGTTTTTTTTGCAAATTGTAATTATTTTCTTACACTTTCTATTTGTGGAATAGTTACCTTAATGTTGTTGACAACAATCATTTTTAAAAACATAAGGCTCAACCTATTACTCTGTTCCCATGTTTTATGATGTAACTTCTCTAACTCATTACTTGAATTAATAATAGTAGTAGACTTGTTTGCTAGTAATGCCAAGTCAAGATTCATAATACCTAAATGGAAATTGACTTGTTTATATGATTCAAAGAAGTTTAATCGATTAAACACAACAACGGATAAAGTATGCAAGTGAATAAAAATAACTACTTAATCATAAATACTCATAATTAATTATAAATTGGATTCAATCAGCAATTATAATGTATAATATTTCTCCTTTGAGATATATTATAATATATTATTATAAATAATTATAATGTTAAAACTTAATCAGATAGTTAATTGTTTTTATATTAAATACACTCGATATTTTTAGATAAACAAATATATTTAATAAAAATGTTAATATATTTTTAATAATGTTACTAATTAAGGAAAAATAGTTTACCTTTAGGTGAATTTAGTAATTCTATTGATTAGTAACATTATTTTATCCAACCACTTTTATTCATAGGTATTTTGTTAAAATTATAGATAAATAACTATTCATGCATGTCTTTAAATATACTAAAGGGGTTCAAGGTTTTTTTTTATTTTTTATTTTTTAACAACATAAAAGCCAAGTTAGCAATTTCCATGCAAAATAATATGACTGAACAAATCAATTTTGGTTATGGGAAAACAAAATATGAATACAAAATCTCATCATTGTTTTTTCAATTGAAAAAAATCATAAATCAAGTATATGATTATATATATATATAAAATATTTAATTACTAAATGTATACTTTAATATCACTTGTTAGATTATTTGAATAAAAATATTATTATTAAATATTAATTTTGAATTTTAAAATTAATTATTTTTATATAAATAACATAATAAATAATATATCTGAATTTATAAAAATCAAAATCATTGATATAACTGAAAAACTTGAATTAATTTTTTTCTTCTAACTTTTATTGTAATTACATATTTTTAAATAAAATTTTTACATATATTAGAAAAAGAGAAGACTGATTATATAAATATATATATACATAAAGAATTATATAATTTAAATTAAATATATTTATTAATACCTAAATTAAAATTTAAGTTTATAATTTTTTATAATATAATAATATATAAAATTATTTTTATCAATCAAATTATATTATAATTAATTTTTTTAATAAAAATATTGTTATACTATTAATTAAAAATATTCTAATATAAAATTTATAACTTTTCCCACCCAACAACCCCACGACCACCGTTGGAAGATAACATGCCCGACAAATTGGAGGGAACACAGGTTGATAAGCGCTCTGCATTGTACACAAACCAAGCCGATCATAGTGCCACACCAGCCGATCCTCTGGACTGCTTAAGCAGCGAGATTGAGAGGATTTGAGAGCTATCAGAGGGCATAAATTATTGTTCAATGACACTCCCTTTCAACTACTTCGTATTCAGGGCAATAAGCGAAAAGACACAATCAGAGTCCAATTGCACCTGTGGCGAGAGAACCCTAAGACCACCTAAGACCATTACCAAGGATAATGCTAGATTTTAATTTTTGAGCCATTACCAATAAGCCACCTAAGACCATGCTTCAACAAGGACTGAGCCGCCACGATGCCGTGCTAAGTACGGCTCAGACTCACACCCAATCTCGCATCAAGGAAAGAATTGTTGAGGAAGTATCGGGCCTTATATAATCTAGCCAACAACGAACTATCATGAACAACTAGATGCCAAGCCTGTTCTACTTCCTCCTCAGTGAAATTCCAACATAAGCTTTGATTCGTCTACTCAGTAACTTGTGTATCAATGGCCTGTGGCCTCCGGCACAGGCCAAACATTACCTTCACCTTGGCGACAAAATAGATCCTTGTAATAGGATGTCGAGGACCGAGCCAATGGTGTTTTCTGAAAGATGCAGGAGATACTGCTCATGCACCAACTTGCAAATGATATTCCATTGTTGCCTTTGAGAGGCCACATAATGAAAATATTTAGTGTTCTTGTCTCTTTCCTTCGGCCATGTTGCCTGGGATCTCTAAGCCTACATAGTCTCCTCTTGCTTGAGCAATTCGTCAATGTTAGCTTATATCTCCTTCAAGGGCAAAGGTTTCAGCAGTCGGAGGTATTCCAGCTCTTGCTATCGTTTTCTAAGGGCCCGAATAGCAAAAGCCTAATCCAATCTCTCTTGAATATTTGCCTTTCATTTTCTTCCATTAGTCCAAGTGTACTCAAACCCCCGATAAGGTAGCTCAATTAAACTGCAATTGCACAAGTCATTCCTAAAATTGTTCATGAATTTGCTTAGCCTAGGTCGGCCACTAAGCCTCTTGGAGGAACATAGAATTTCGTTGAAGTTCCTTCCACATAACCAAGGTTTGTGAAGCTGTCCATTCAAATTTCGGAGAAGCTCCCAAATAAAAGCTTTGTTATCGTCTTATAGCCAACCATAGATGTTAGTAAAACACCATTCTTTCAATTGGTTGCCTTTGGATACTAAAGAGTCAATATGGTGCTCAGAATCCGTTTTCAAACTCACTATGATAATATCTTTCCAGAACAGTGTAAGACCTCCGCCCCGCTTCCTACCAAAACCATGACAATCTACAAAGAAACGATTAGGTAATTTCAGCTTTGCCTTTAAATGTTCCATCACAAATGCCTGGAGCCTAGTTTCCATAAGGAAGACTAAGCTAGGAACTTAAATCTTTATGTTCTTTTGCAATTAGTTAACAACACGTGGAGTCCCCAATCCACGACAGTTCTAACACAAGCTCTTCATGGCAACCGGTGGGACTGCTCCACACCTCCGCCAATAGATCAATAAGGCTATCTTGAATTCGAAGCGAAGCACTATTTTCCTCCGATTTCTTTGGACCCTAAGGTTTAGTGTCGAAAACATCAGAAGCAGTGATTTTCCCTTTTCTCACTATTGTCGTTATCTTGACATATTTTTGCGTTGATGCCTGACGACCCCTGCAACTTCCCCACTTACTTCCAGCCGCTATTTTGGGCCTTTGTTCCAGTTGAGTGTTTTTCTACTGGGCTAAATTAATGTGAGGCGTGTCCGGTACTTGAGGTGGGACTAGAGTTTCAGGTTGTAATATGGTAGGCCGACCCAATTTGTCATTCAAAGAAAAGGATCGTGGTACAGCTGGAGTTCTGTGGTACACGGAATTAGTTGGCAGATGTGAATAATGGAGATCCTGCCTTTCAATTTGAATGCTGTCTAACCGCTCAGAAATATCCTCAAATATTGTCGTATCCATATTTTGATATTCCAACTGAATAGTTTCCTTCTTTGGATTTTCCACCAAGATAGGTGGGGATGCAGAGCCGCAGATGTTGCTTCCTGCTGGTGCCAGCGATTGCCTTGACGTGTCTCCACTGCGTGAGAAAGAACTAGCAAGCATTCCACCATCCCGTTTAGACTTAGAAGAATCCATCCTCATGATTACTCGTTTGGCAGGAGAGGCCCTTAGATAATCACCATATGCACAGACTTGAGAACCAGTAGATTTATTGCTATCCTCCTTAACATTGCCAAGGTCACATTCTTTCACGGCATGTCGCAAACAACCACATAGATAGCAGAAGTTCGGGAGTTTCTCACACTTGAAAGCTAGCCATGCCTTAGCCCCCTATGGTTGTTTAACCTATACTCCTTTGATCAAAGGGTTTCTGACATCAGGAAGCGCTTTGAACGAAGCAATCTGCCGCGGAACCCACTCATTGTCAACTTCTACCATAGTGCCTACTTTGTTGCCTAAAGCAATGACAATAGAAATAGACCGGGCATTGAATGGTAAATTGTATAACTTGATCACAAAGAATAGATTCACTTTGGATGGTTTCTGATTCCCGGTGACCTCCTTAAAAGATAATTACCTGTTTGTCCAAAACCCACGAACCATTTTCCAAGACAGCCCATACATTGAATGTTTTTTCCATCAAAGGTGGCCAAGAATAAAATTGTGGGGCTTCAGTATGAGATACCATGGAATTCAAGCCTATATCGATGGCCTCCTCATCTTTTTCTCTTGCCTAGATCGTGAAACCAAAGGGCTAATGTAAATAGCTTGTACCGAAGTGTGAAACCACGAGAGAACCTCTGACATATAAAGAGTGTCATTACTTTTTCTCCAAAAATCAACTTGTTGGTGTATAATATTTATATTTATATAATTTAAAATTTTTATCTTCCTATCTAATGTGGAGGTCATATATAACCCATCCGTAATATAACCCCGACCCATACCAGAGTTGGGGTCTGCGCGCTTACTTGGCGGGAGACACCAACTCACTAAATCTATCGACATTTTCATCGAGAATTGGGACTTTTTTGCCTATTTCTTGCATGTAAAACGCTTACTTGGTGGGAGACATCAGAGTTGGGGTTTGTGTGCTTGCTTGGTGGGAGATATCGGAGTTGGGGTTTGTCTAATTCTTGCATGTGAAGCGCTTGCTTGGCGGGAAATACCGAAATTAGGGTCGAGTCGGCTCTAATATCATCTGTTACAGTATTATTACCTTCTCCTTAAAAAGTAATTTATTAAAGTGTGTAGTATTTATATTTATATAATTTAAAATCTCCCTTTTTCTATATGATGTAATAGTCAGGTCATATTTAATCTATTCGTGACATAATTCGTCATTGTCCGTTACATAATTTGTCAATAACATTAAACTCTTAATCAAGCCAAATAAGCTTGAAAATAGCTAAGAAGGAAGACTCCAACGTGACAAGAGCACTCGGAGAGAAGTGTTCTTTTTTCCTTTAATTTTCATTAATTTGAAATTTAAAGAAAAGCCGTCATATAACCAATAAAAATGATATGATTAAAAAAGAATTAGTTGAGTATTTCTCTCAATTTTACATATATATATATATATATATATATATTTAAAATACGGTGATATTGTATTTTCATGATAAATAAATTTATAATATTCATAGTAAAATACTAATATAAGTTATATTTAAAAAAATATAAAACTAATAAAAGTATCAATGTCTTAAAGTAAGTTTATTTAAAAGAAAATCATAAATATTAACAATAGAACTTAGAATCCTTAAAAAGTAGTGCTTAGAAACAAAAAGAAAAAAAAAAGAAAATAATGCAATATGAAAGAATATATATGAAGAACCGTACAAGAAATATATGTGAAAAGAATATACATGAAGAACCGTACAAGAAATAAAATTGAAAGCACCAGGCATACTTTACTTATACTTTACAAGAGAAAGAGAAAAAACAACATACCTATTATGCAAGAGAAGCCCTAATTATAGAAAAAGAATCAATGGAATATGAGTTCAAGAGATGAGATAAAAAAAATTTAGAAAAAATATTAACCTTAAGAAGTGCTCTGAAACTCAATTATGATACATTTACAGAAGAAACTTCCATAAAAGAAAATTAAAAAAATTAAATTATAAGTATTTTTCTTTGTTTTCTTTTTTTAGCAAAAATAAAAAAAATTGAGAATATTTTTTTTTCTTTTTAGGAAAACCAAAAAGAGAATATTGTGCAAGTTATTTGAAAGTAGTTTTTTTTCCCTCTCTTTTAGAAAATAAAAAGAAAAAATGACTTAAATTATAAATATCTTTTTTATTTTCTTTTTAAGAAAAAAGGAATTTTAAAATTAGTTTTTTTCCTTTTTTTTCTTTTTTAAAAAATTTAAGATTATTTTTTTCTTCTTTTTCAAGAAAAAAGTATGTGAATATATTTATATACACTATAGTATTTGCTTAAGTGAAAGAAAATTATTGTTTTTCTTTTCTTAATTTTAGAAGCTATTTTTGCTTATGTGGAAAAATCATCAAATTTAGTATGACTTATTATTATTATTATTATTTAAAATAAGATTATTAAAAGAATATAAAATACTAATACAAGAATTTGGATGAAACATAAATTTTTCGTCTATTTATCTAACACACAAAATCGTCCGAGACTTGTTTGTATCACAAAAACGGATTCCTTTTGCCATAGAAGAGATAATTGATGACCTAAAATAATAAATAAATTTTTACCTGAAAATTTTTACTTGATGATATATTGAAAAAAATCCCTAAAATAATAAATAAATATTCACTCGAAAACTTTACTCGATGATATATTTTATAAAAAAAAAAACTAACACATAGTGTGAACTAATAAATTAATGTGTGTGTGTGTGTATATATATATATATATATATATATATATAGATACAAGTTATGTAAAAAAATATATATATGAAACAATAAAATACATAAGTCTAAAAAAAAGAATAGACGAAAAAAAAAATATGTAGTTCGGCTTTTTTTTCTTAGTCCACGGATCAAGATAGACTGAGAATATTATCACAAATTAAATAAAAAAAAATATCACATGATTTACTTACGATGCCCAAAAATTCAATACAGCTAGATTAACACTCTTTTTTTTTTGCACAAAACACAATATCTCGCAAAAACCAAAGACATATGTCTATGATATCAAGACGTATTTGACAGGCACATGATTCCACTTTCATCTCTTATCTGACACTGATCCCAGAGAATAAAATAGGAAAAGAGTGATACAGATAAAGATTCCGTGGCCTAATTTTTTGGTTATCTGGAATAGGAGAGAACAAAATGCTGTTAAACAAAGCAGATTCTAAAGGGTAACGCATAATTATTCTGCTTTTGACAACTAAAGAAGACAACCATTCGTATTCTATCATCTTTCATTATTTTTTATTGTTCAATATGACGCGAAATACTTGCAGTTAAAATTGGTTGTGGGAACTCGATGCTTGTTCCATTGGTTTGCTTTTTGAAAGTCCCTTTCCCAATCCTTTTGTGCACAATGAACACCTTTAGAGCTTTGTTTTTGACTACTTTGTCAGGACAGCAAGAATCATGTCTAATCATTTTAGTCAATTAAAGTTTCTTGAACTGAAAATTAAATAATGTGTTAGATCTATGAAGTAACATAAAGCATTGTGCTTTAAACAGTCCATAAATATGTAGTTTAAAAGGGGGAAGCTAATGAAAATTAACCCATGTGCTTGATTTGACTAAAGCTCATTGTATATGGGAATCCGATTGGGCTGTCAAGTTCTTGGAGATGGTTTGCTAAAGTAGATTGTTGTCCTGCAATCTCTATATTAGGAATTCGTGTCATCTGCTCATAAATAAGACTCCGTAACTCTAAGTGCAAAAGCCATCCAATTACGCATATGATTGTCAAGTCTCGTTGTTAGCAGCTTTGAGTCTTTATGTTTTGGGGTTTTTTTAAGCTTAGGGTCGTTAAAATTTAATATATATATATATATATACACCTTAACCTGAAACATTTGAAGCGTTAAAAGTTCAATTTTAAGGAAAAAGCAATATCATGTGCTCTCATTATATTTGCACCCTTTGGAAATCGATATTTATGAAATGGAAAATGCTTGTTGGCCCGATTTTGGACATGTCTAGAATCATGAAAACCTTTTATTTTGTGGACTACAAGGATCCACAAAATCAACAACTCCAGGATTTCGGACATGTTAAGCTATGCAATATAGCATTGCTCTTATAAAATTTATCATACACAACTCGCATTGTCTTAGCGACCATATTAACTACCGCGCGTGGGACTCTGATTCTCCCGTTCATGAAGGGATTTTGTTGGTCTGTAAGATGTAAAGATGATTGAGAATAACAAGAAATGTAGATTCGTTGCATGTTTTCTACATGGAATTAGAGACCTATACGATAATCCGACCTCTTGATTTATCTTTTTAAATTATTTGTAGTGCGATTAAGTGTTTTTGTAATTAGCCCACGAGCAAGGTAAAATATTCAATGCTAATCTCAATCTGGTTTCTTTGGCCGCATTTCACCCAGAATCCTTGCGTGTCTTTTCTGGTCAAGCGCTTCTGCCCTCCTGAATAATCAGCCAATCCAAAAACTCTAGTTATTGAATAAAGTCCAATAATTAATTATATATTAAACCCTAAAATACTCCTTTAAGTGCAAGTCTATTGTACTAAAAGAGAGTGGGAACAAAAGATAAGCACTGCTTAATTATTGCAAAAAACAAGAGTCGGGTAATTTTTTTATCATAAAAATTTTAATAATGTATTAATAAATTAGTTAAAATTAAAAATTTAAATTATTAAATGAGATTATGTACTCTCTGAATAAATAGTTTTATTATATATATATATATATATTTATAACATTTATTATGTATTTTGTGTTAGCTAGTGAGAATTTCTTAGTATGTGTACGGAAAAGAGCCTACAATGAGGAGGGCAAGCTTATAAATTGAGCACGTATGCGCACGAGCACTGCTCCAAAAGGAATCTGACCGTGCTCTTGCCATTCAAAAATCTCTGTTTCTCTTGTCTAGCTCTTGCCTTTTCATCAATTAAAATTAAGTTCTCTCTCTCCGGATCATAACAGCCTGACCAAGAGCAAAGCTGGCTAGCAAAAAAATGTTAGAAACACAAGAACTCCCTGACTGTTTCTATCAAAGCCAACCGGTCCTAATCTTCCCAAGCAGCCCAACCCCAAAGCATTCTCTGTATCTCTCCAATATTGACGATCAAAGGTTCCTTAGATTCACCATTAAATATCTTTATCTTTACAGTAAATCAGTAAGCCCAGACATCTTAAGACTTTCACTATCCAGAGTTCTTGTGGATTACTACCCATTGGCTGGGAGGTTGAAAAAGACCACAGAAAATGATCAAAAGCTTGAGGTTCTTTGCAACGGTGAAGGTGCTCTCTTTGCTGAGGCTTTCATGGATATGAAAGCTCAGGAAGTTCTTGAACTTTCCAGGAAACCGAACAGGTCTTGGAGAAAGCTCCTGTACAGAGTGGAAGCTCAGAGCTTCCTGGATGTTCCTCCTCTTGTGGTTCAGGTCAGATTCTGTGCTTTGCGCCTCTCCTACTTCCTGAAAGCTTTATCCTCTCTCCAGGGGTTTTATGATAAGACCATCTACATCAATGACAATACGATCTTCCCTTTCTGCCAAACCCCAAGACAAGTCGGTTGCTTAATTCCCTATCCAACGAACCTTCTCAAAATATTGATTCAATAACAATCATTTGGATCGACTTATCAGTTATTTGGACCAGTGCTCTTCGAGAGCTGATGATGATCAAACATTTTCCATTCTAATCAGATATACAAGAAAAATTGTTCAAACTCAAAGAGTTAACACTGTCGAGATAAACTCCAACGAAATTCTTAACAAACATAGGAGATTCCAGACGAGCTCTACAAACTTAGGGCCAGAAACTCTTAACAAAGTTCCAGATAAGCTTAGTCTGCCATAAACTCTAACAAAATTCTTAACAAACTTGGGAGATTCCAGCTAGGCTTAGTCTGCCGAAATCTTCTGACCTCAAAGACGATGGACCTAGTACAGTTCAAGCTCTTCCCTCTGATCTTTCTTTTTCAACCTACACATCCAATGGAAAGCGGAACAACGAGCAAACCTGTTGTTCATTGTCAACCACGCCGTTTTTCTTTTCTTGTTCTTTTGTTTTGCTTTGTTCCTTCCACTAACTCCTTGTTGGTAATCCACGCCAAGCTTAAGGGCCTGTTGGGCTCGGAACAAATGATTCTGGTCAAGTGTCCTTCAAAATTGATCAAGAACATCATCGGACGCCACGGGCGCACAAAGTTGGCACTAAGATTAGCACTAAAATTAATCAATCAATTTAGTGCGGTTGGTCACAACGGGGCTTGCTGTCATAAAAGGGGTCTGGTTCAAATCTGAGCTCTCAAGTCCCGAAAATGCGAGCCTTAATTCTGGATTTATAATAAATAAATAAAAATAAAATAAATAAAATTCATACACCAACCTTTGCACTTGCAGGTGACTTATCTACGGTGCGGAGGCATGATTCTCTGTACGGCGATTAATCACTGTCTCTGCGATGGCACAGGGACATCGCAGTTCTTGCAGGCCTGGGCCCACGTAACGAGCAAACCGAATCTTGATCCCCCGATCGCGCCAGTCCACAGTCGCCACGTCCTCAGACCCCGCGATCGCCCCAAAATAACCTTCGCACATCCTCAATATGTCAGAAATGCACCTGGGGACAACGAGCACGTGGCGGACATCACCCAATACCTACGGTCTCAGCCACTGGTGCCCGCGTCCTTAACTTTCACCGCCGCCCACGTCCGCCTCCTGAAGCAACAGTGTGTGCCGCCGCTGAAATGCACCACCTTTGAAGCGGTGGCGTCTCACGCGTGGCGCTCATGGGTTCGATCGCTGGACCTGTCACCTTCCCTCAATGTCAAGCTCGTCTTCTCGGTTAACGTCAGGAAAAGGGTAGTCCCGGAAATTGCACAAGGATATTATGGGAACGGGTTTGTGCTCGCATGTGCCCAGTCCCTCGTTCAGGAGTTGGTCGGCAATAATTTGTACCATGTTGTCAAATTGGTGCAACAAGCCAAGGCAAGTTTAACTGATGAGTATGTCAGGTCATTGATTGATCTGTTGGAGGATAAAACGGTGGAAACTGATGTTTCCACGAGTTTGGTTTTGACGCAATGGTCTAAGTTGGGATTGGAGGACTTGGATTTCGGAGAAGGGAGGCCGTTGCACATGGGTCCTCTGTTAAGTGATATACAGTGCTTGTTCTTACCCGTTGTTGGTGATTTTGATGCCGTGAGAGTGTTGGTGTCCATGCCAGAGAGTGTGGTTGAGAAATTTGAGTATTATATGAAGGATTTCTTGGATGAAGAAGCAAACGGAGATGTCAATGGGCATCATGCAGAAGAACATGGATTGGACTGAATCATCAAGACCATCCATATGTGTATGCATGCCTTTGTATTCCTTTCCAATATTGTCCCTATTTTGTTCCTTTCCTTTATTAATTCTCCCTCAGCAATAAAACGCCAACAACTAATAACCATGACATCTAAAAGTGAAGTTTGATGCTATTATTTTTCTTTTTTTCCCTCTTTTTATTTGCACAAGACTAGTGTATCGCCATATGTATGCATGGTCTTGTTAAAGAATTAAGGTGATAATTATGTTTATTCAATTTTTCTTTCAAATATAACAAGAAAATTAGTTTTATATCTCATGAAACCAGGTCCTCGTGAAACCAGGTCATACTTATAAAGATGAAATGCAAGTATGACCAAACAAATCCATATACAATAAATGTAAGGGTTTAGTAATAGATATTATCTTTTTGCTCTTAAAAGAGTTTTTGTTTTGTTTACCCATATGATATACATGATATGCATTACACACCTTGTCCATCTTAAATTTTACCTTTAAAAAACCTCCTACAAGGTTGTGTTGGTTAAACTTAAATAGTTATTTCATACTTGCATAACCCATTTTTCAATGCCACATCCACAATTCTTTACTAATAGAGACAAAACTCTTACCATCACAATTAGTCAAAGTATGTAAATTAATAATATACATATTATCCGATCACTTAATAACAAATAAGAGATCATTTGTTTTGAAATGTGTAATATGACAAGTATTTTCCTCAAATGATATCTTATAATCACTATCACACAAGTGACTAATACTCAATAAATTGAATTTAAGTTACTTAATGAGCGAGATGTTATTAATCATTGGAGACTTTCTCTTACCATTCACCAATTTTAATAATGTTATTTGTGACATTATCTCCAAATGTTACCATTTTATTATCAATTTTTTTAAGAGAAATAAATGTTTTAGAATTCTCTATTATGTGTTTAGAGTAATTATTATTTAGATATCATTCATTTTTCTTTACACTGCTCATAAGACATACCAAAAACAATTTATCTAAATTTAGGTACCCAAATTTTCTTGAATTCTTTAGTGTTAACTTTGGTGCCTACACTTATATGAAAAGAACCATCTAGGCTCCATCTTAAATTAAACAAATATTGCATCTTACTATAATCACAACAAAAATAACATCTAATATGATCTTTAGTATGGTGTATATATATATAAGAATCATATCTATCGTGAAAATGTACATGTTTACAAGATATTTTAAATTTTTATGTGTATCTTATGTATATATATGCATATTTATATGATACTTTTCTACTATGTTATGATGTATAAACATTCTTATGTCATATACTCCTAAATGCTTGTGCACATGTATAAGCATAAGCTATCTTAGCTTAAGAAATTTTCTATTAATATGTATAAAATGCATATCCTAAACCATTTCTCACCTTGAAGCCTTTGAAAGTCAAGTAATATATCTAATTTATTTTTACTTTTGGCAAACATAGAAAAAGATTCTTAGAACTTAGAAACTTTTTTTTTTTTAAATGAATATTATTATTCAAAAGTTTCATGAGTCTTTTCTTATTGTACTTATTGTCCAACTCACTATTTTTCTCAGTGAGAAAGTTGACTTTGTCTTTTAAAGAGGTATTCTCAACTTCTAAATAAGTAATCTCACTCTTCAAGGATCTAATTTCATACTTTATAAAGACATTATTAGCATAAAGACCCTCATTTCTTACAACTAAGTCTTTGAATTTCCTATTCATGTAATTTAGAGTATCACAAAATTCATCAATAAAAAACTCATCATCATTAGAAGTATTACAGTCAGAGTTTATCTTATCCTCTATAACTATAAATACTAAGTTGACTTTAACATTGTCAAAATCATTTTTTGAATCATTTAGGTCATCCCAAGTAATTTTTGTCCTTTTTCTTATCTATAGAATAATTGTAAGTAATGTGACTAGGTTTGATGCAATTATACCAAATGATTTCATCCTTATCTCAATTACTCTTAAAGGATTTGTTGCCATTTTATATATTCTCTCCAAAGTTATGTAACTCTTTTGATCAACATGACAAGCTCCTCTTTATTTTCTTAAGTGTATTAATCACTTTCATAACCATCATCACTTTCTTAATATAAAGACCCTTATTTTGTACAACCAAGTCTTTGAATTTCCTATTCGTGTAATTTAGAGTGTCACATAATTCATCAATCAAATACTCATCATCATTAAAAGTATTATAATCAAAGTTTACCTCATACTTTATAATCATAAATGCTAAGTTGACTTCAACATTGTCAAAATTATTTGTTTGAATCACTTCGGTCATCCAAAGTAATTTATGTCCTTTTTCTTATCTATAGAATAATTGTAAGCAATCTAACTAAGTTTGTTGCAACTGTAACAAATGATTTCATCCTTATCTCGATCACTCTTAGAGGATTTGTTGTCATTTTATATATTCTCTCAAAAGTTGTGTAACCCTTTCAATGATTATGACAAGCTCCTCTTTATTTTCTTAAGTGTATTAATCACTTTCATAATCATCATCAATTTCTTAGCATAAAAACCCTTATTTTTTACAACCAAGTCTTTGAATTTCCTATTTGTGCAATTTAACGTATCATATAATTCATCAATCAACTACTCATCATCATTAGAAGTATTACAATCAAGGTTTACCTCATACTTTATAATCATAAATGCTAAGTTGACTTCAATATCGTCAAAATCATTTTTTGAATCACTTTGATTATCCCAAGTAATTTTTGTCCTTTTTCTTATCTATAGAATAATTGTAAGCAATCTAATTAAGTTTGTTGCAACTATAACAAATGATTTTATCCTTATCTCAATTACTCTTAGAGGATTTGCTGTCATTTTACATATTCTCTCAAAAGTTGTGTAACCTTTTTAATGATTATGACAAGTTCCTCTTTATTTTCTTAAGTGTATTAATTACTTTCATAATCATTATCAATTTCTTAGCATAAAAACCCTTATTTTTTACAACCAAGTCTTT
>JAHLGP010000232.1:8220834-8338860 GCA_020141445.1 Bruguiera sexangula
CTTATTTTTTACAACCAAGTCTTTGAATTTCCTATTTGTGCAATTTAGAGTATCATATAATTCATTAATCAAATACTCATCATCATTAGAAGTATTACAATCAAGGTTTACCTCATACTTTATAATCATAAATGCTAAGTTGACTTCAACATTGTCAAAATCATTTTTTGAATCACTTTGATCATCCCAAGTAATTTTTGTCCTTTTTCTTATATATAGAATAATTGTAAGCAATCTGACTAAGTTTGTTGCAACTATAACAAATGATTTCATCCTTATCTCGATCACTCTTAGAGGATTTGTTGTCATTTTATATATTCTCTCAAAAGTTATGTAACCCTTTTAATGATTATGACAAGCTCCTTTTTATTTTCTTAAGTGTATTAATCACTTTCATAATCATCATCAATTTCTTTGGTAAAGGGAACTCTAAAAGCAACTTATTTATTCTTTTTAGTAACATTTTTGGTGAAGATCATCTCATGGAATAACAATAACTTAATCAATTTATCTAAGTCAAAGGTGTTTAGATCTATAGCTTTAGGAATTGTGATGACTTTAGAGTTTCAAGACTCTAAAAGTGATCTTGATATCTTTTTTACAAAATCAATCATCTCAATCTCTTTTTTGAGATTGTTAAGTGGATTAATGATATTGGTGAACCTCATGTACATTTTTTAGATGTTCTCATCACTTCCCATCTCAAAGATCTTGCATTCAAGTATGAGAAAATTGATCTTTATACTCTTTACTTATGTAATACCTTCATACTTTGAGTTTGTCCTAAATCCCTTTTATTGTCTTATATAAAGATACTTTTTTATATTCATGGACACTTAAACCACAGTGAAACATATAAGTAGTTTTGGAATTGAGAATTTTAAATCTTTTGAACTCTATGACGAGCTTACTCTTTTTCCTATTAATACTTATTTTTGCAGTTTGTCTAAAGCCACTTTCATTTATTTCCTAAAATTATAATTATGAGATTGTACATATATGGTCATTTTATCTCTTTAATATTAAAGGTGAAAACATCTTTAAACTTTCCATCTTTGATGGTTTTAACTATAACTACTAACCATCAAAGATTGAGAGTTTAAAGATGTTTTTACCTTCAATATGACACATGGGTACAAGAGAGGTTAGGTATGTGAAATGTAAATCAAGCTTCAATACTATTTGTTGGTCCTTAAAGCAACCAAGAGGGGAGCAAATTAGGTTTATTTGATTTAATTATTCAATTCTAAATCTAAAGAGTAATAATAAGATAACCAATAATAAATACTAAAGCAAGTAACATATAAATTGAAAGTAAAAAGACAAAGAAAATGAAAACATGAACAATAATTTATAATGGTTCTACTTAAATTAGAAACCTACGTCTACTCCTTAAGATCTATCCTTTGAGAGTTTACTTTAACTACTTTTTTTTTTTTTTGGTAAGGTAAAGACAACCCTTTATACTATATCACCTTAACATTAACCACAATAAAACTTTCATGAAATGTTCACATGAACCAACAATTCTTTATAACTTAGAAACTTATGTTCTATTGTTTTTCACTAAAACACTCTTACTCATTCACATTATTAACTTTTCACTCTAAAACTCTTCTAATTTTTCTTTCCCTTGCTTTTTCATTGATCTATTGTTACATTTAATACAAAACCTCTAATGTTTTTCCCCACATTTTTTCTACCCTTTTTCCATACTCTACAAAAGAGGTCTATGACCCTTTCACAAACAAATATAACAAACTGTTAAAACAAAAAACTTCATTTCTAAAGTATCATTCCACCTCAACACTTAAACCGATCAACTAACCTAATATTAATGTAACTTTTTATGTTTCTGCACTTTCAAATTCTTTACTTGATTGCAACTACCAATCAAGTCAACTAACCTAAATTATCTGTAATTTTTGTAACTTGAAACTTTTAGGTCTTAAATTACCTCCAATCAATTATAGTTATAAGTTTAATCGACTAACTCAAGTTTTTTATTCCTTTCTAATTTCTCTTTTCTTGCTATTAACTAATCAATCAATATCATAAGTCAATCCATCCATATTCTTTGTTTCTTTTCCTTGTCAAGTTTATTGTATAAGTCAACTGATTTTAAATTTTTACTAATTTTGAATTTTTATGATTTTTTTATATTTTTTGAAATTACTTACTATCTCATTTAGTACTTTTTTATAAATAAAAATTGAATAAAAAATAAAATCTTTATACCGTTATTAATTAAAATTAAAATTCAATACTATAATAAATAATTAAATCAATCAAATATATGAAATATATCAAATTATATAATGATAGAAAACAATACATGATCTCTTTAAATTTAATAATTTTTCTATTCATTACAACAATCTTTATTTTTAGTCTCAATGATCATTTAAACCTATTTATTAAATGAGTTAAAGATGAACATGTCAAATTTTGGTTGAAGTTGCTTGTAGCCCCATGCATGGTTGCGCCCCACTGACTCTAATTTTTGGATCGGCAACTGCATGCGATACTTTCTCATAATATGTGATTCGTGTGTCTGTATTTGATTTTGTTTGTTTGCGTTTGTGTTTTTGGTGCTTCGACATTTGACCAGTAGAACATATAGCCTATCAGAGTCCTCTGCCTATCTCCGTACGGCAGGCCCGATATTACCTGCCGCCAAAGTTGTTCTTCTCTAGCACCTTTTCTATTTGTCTTGATTTCCCCTGTGGCCCTCGCTAGAGAAGGACATGTTGTCACGGTGTCAATGGCCTCCGATTCACGCCAACAACTGATGATCACTAAACATCCTGGAAAACAAAAACAATGTGCTGACCCTAATTATGTATCGGTAGATTGTCAGATTCACCCCCAATTTGTTTATGCATTCGCGTATTGAGAAAGAGGGCGAGTGACTGAGTTAAGTCACTGAATTTCCAACTGTTTTCTCTGCCCCTAGGGCATGGCTAGCTATCTATATGATTTTGAGAACATCTGCCAGGCTCAATGAATGATAATTTCGGGAGTTTCCAAGTCAAATGACAAACTAATTAAACACTCCATTTAATTTAATTACTTGCTTTAGAATGATCGATCCGCATGTTGACTACATAGGATAATTTTCAATGGATGCTATTCAAACATATACACAGTATTATCGATCCGTGAGAACTTGAGCATGAATAAACCTTCCACCGCATTTCATGGTCGTTTTTCAAAAAAGATACAAATCTTTCGTACACATCTAATTTCTTAACGGTGGTCCAACACATTCGAAAAATATTATATAGACGTTGGTTTCTCGACGTGGGTCGAGCCCCGGTGCACGAAAAATTCTATTATTTACATTATAATTGTTAGTTATGTATTCTTAATTTTTTTGATATATAATTATAATTAACAATTAAAATTACAAATATCTAATAAACAATCATATTAATGTCACTTAATTTCTTTTTATTTGAGATTAAGATAGGTAGTATCTTTGTAATAATGTCCTAATTAGATAATATCAAAAGTGGGTTTCTTTGTCTATGCCTCTTATTAACTCTCATGGTCCTCGTCAACCCTCAAATTAAAAGGGAATGATTTTTTCCATTATTGTCAACTTAGCATCACAACACGCCCGACAGAAAGTTAGACAAGAAATACATTTCAATCATGAGCTGGCTTTTGATAATTGGAGGAAGCTAGATTTGGACAATTGAAATATAATCATAGTTTAGTGAGTGTTTTGTCATCTCCTTCACACCTCTTCTTTCTTTCTAACATCATATACTGAATGAACTAAACTAAAGATAGTGTCACTTAGAAAAATGGACGCAACCAAATGCAAGTGCCAGTTCCATTTCTTCCCTTTTCATTTCTTATCCAACTCCGCAAACAAAGCCAAAGTGGCCATCAACACATGGGAAGCAAAGTCTCTGTACCACCAGCGCATGGGCAAGTAGGCTTTTTTCCCTCTTGTGTGTTAATGTTCGCATGGCGAATGATTGAGGTGTGATCATGACCTTTCTTTGTGACGATTGACGAAGTGTGCCATGTCCACTAACTCATAGATTTCGATACTTTTCCATCTTCACTTCGCAGGCCTGCCTAGCTTTCTGATGTATAGCCCACAGAAACCTCTGCCTGGCTCTTGTTTTGAGGACTCCAATAACTCGAATAAACAACACGAAATCAGATAAACTAATTAATTTCACGGGTTCCATTGCGTACTATGTCACCTTCACTTTTGCTTAATGAAAACATGAATCTATTCAATTATTATATTTTTTATAGCTATTATAAAAAACGTATACATGGTAGATATTTAGGAATTGTGCTTCCCCGTGCCTCTACCCTTTTTGAAAACCCAACAAAAAAAAAAAGGTGAGAGAAAAGAAATTCTCTTCTTTCTGTTTAAATTAATTTTTCAATGCGTTGGTGTCTCTGTTAATTGGGCAACTGATTCCTAACGCCTGAAAAGAAGGGGAACAAAAAGGAAGGGAACGATAGGCAGCTAGTCCACTATTAGAATTCTTTATAGACCCACATGAAGAATAGTGCTATGCTACCCCTATAAAGATTCACGATCCAAGACTTTTGTAGCTGACACTTTATGTTTTTTCTTTCTTTTTTTTTTTATAAGTGAAGATCACATTCATTAAAAAGAAAAAGAGAATACAAGATGTGACATAATCACAAGGATTTGGTTTTGTGGTTAAAATGTCCACTCAGAAAGCATTCAAAATATATATTTTATTGAATAAATTCTTTGTTGAAATTTTAATTTTTCATCTAAAATAAGTAAATTTGAATTGAAATATCAAAATATGTAATAGAAATTTTTTTTTATTAAGAGTGAAAAAATATTAAAATGTATTTAGTTGTATATTCTTTTATTTTGATTACACATTTTATTGATTCAATTATATATTTACTGATTTTTGACAAAAGAATCAAAATTTTAAAAACAAAAAAAAAATATATTTTTGTATTTGATGAAAACAAAAATCATTTGGTTCAATTCAATTTTAGTTTCAAAGAAACGAGGAAACCCAGTGTAATTAAAATCATATTTCAATTTAAATATAAATGGATTTTTTATGTAATTTCATTATATTTCTTTTACTTTTAATATATAAAACAATTATTTACAAAATTATAAATTTTTACATTCTTAAAAACATTATAAAATTCAGTTTGGTTTCTTAAATAACTTTGTTCAACTCAGTTTTACGTTTTTTTCTTTCGGTTTCGTTTGTGCAATAGTGATCAAAATCAGATCGAATTGGTCTCTTGCACACCATTGTTTCGACTAATCAAAAAAATTATTATTCAATCCAACAATCATCATTGATATTTCCAATAATTAGGTTTTATGCGGATGATTGATTAGAAAGATTTTCCACAAAATTATAACTTAGTACTTAAAGCCCTGCAATAAGCAATATTTTAGTCCCTTTTATAAAATACAAAAAACAATTAATAGAATAAATTTAATGACTAAATAATTTTATATTTTATAAACTTTTTTTTTCATGTTTTAAGCATATAATTATATATTAATTGTAACTTACCCTTTTGTATTACATAGTTTAATATTTTCTTTTATCTTACATTGATATTCAATTTTTGTTTATTTTAAAGCAAAGGTTTTGACCCTTTTGTGTAGGAAATATATATAAATGTATCAATTCTTTATCGTAATATCTCATTGTTAATTTTTTTTGTGCTTTAAATATTATTATTAATAAGTAAACTTTACCTAAATAATTACAAACAATTAAAAAAGTGACATGCTTTATATTGATAAATATTTTATGCTAGATAGTTAGACTTAGGATATAATAATATACTATTTTTATGTCATATTCAATACTTGAAAGTCATTTAGTTTTTTATAATTCATTGTTAAACCAAAAGAAGTAGCCTAAGCACATGTAAGAACTTATGTTGTATAAAAGTTCAGTGATATGGTATACAAAAGCATTTGATGTATATTATCATAGAAACTTAGCATATAATTTCTAAAGCCCCAAAATATTATTTATCTACATGTTTCATTTTGTAATCTCCAAAGTTTGATTGTGTTAGTAAGAAGACAACTTTTCTATTTCAAAGACAAAATTTTAAACTTTTTAAAACATAAATGTATCTGCTTGTTACTTCATATTACAATACAATGTACTTATTTTTTTGGTCTTGTTCTCTAAATGTTATTATAGACAAGAACAATATATCAACCGTAAGTACTTACAAACAATTAAAAACTACTCGTGACATATTTAATATATATCAATCTCTTATACTAGTTAATTATACTTTAGATTTAATAATGTGTTTCATCTCATATTTAAATATTTGAAAATCGCTTCTTTATTTTTTAGATTCTTTGTTAAAAGAAAAGAATTATACAGTACATGTGTAAGTATTGTTCATCAAAAAGGATTCAAAACTGATAAAAAAAACTTCACCAATCAATTAATGTGATACGAAAGGGCATTTGTGTTGTAAATTATTATAGAAACATAGACTATAATTTTTAGGTTATGAATTATCATTTATTTATATGTTGCACGTACTTTTTTTATCTTTAAATTTTGATTTTGTTATTAGAAATAGATAATAAATATACGTATATATTACTTCTCTATCATGACCTAAGAACCTTATTTTTTCGAATTGTGCTCTAAATAACTTAATAGATAAATACAATAGGAAAAACATAAGTACTTATAAAATAGTTAAAAGTATCTGCGACATACTTAATATTTATTACTTTGTAATTAGATACATATATTTTAAATATAATGTAGCGTTTCATCTTATAAATTAAGCATTTGGGAATCAGTTAGTGAACTTTTAAATTCTTTGCAGAAACCAGAGAATTAGCCAACGCATTTGTAAAGGCTATTCAATACAAGGTTTTCTTGACGAGTTAAAAACTTCAACCGAGAAACGGAAAATCAAAGCTTTGGATTATTATGTAAGAACAGGAATTAATCGGAATGTTATACGACAATCCGTCAAACACATAATATGAACTGTTTCTTTCCATTCTTAGAGTTAAGACTCTTAGAGGGAGCTAGAGACGAGAGGCAGACAACTAGAGAGAAATGCCAGGTTGTCGGCAAGGCCGCTGGCGAAGGAATCTTGCCCTGACGACAGTACACCACTGTAGTGTTTCCTTGTGAGCAAGGGAAAAATGTGTCTTTTTTTTTTTTTTTTTCAAATTTTATTTGAACACCCTCCTCAGGCGTCAGTTTTCGTTTTACTCCCCCAGCACATGACATGCACTTGAGACAAATCGGAGTCTCGGCCGGGTTGAATTTAGCTAGAATTGTTAGTCATGGGCGAGATAAAAAGTTGATTGAATCCTTGATCAATCAACTTTTGGACTTTAATATCCTCTTTTTGGTCTAATCCAAGTGTTCTCGAAAGAGTTCGCAAGTCCAAGTGGGGCTTCAACCTATTAAGTCCAAGCATACCTCTTAAACCTTTTTGACTTTTGATTAAGAGACAATAATTGGCAATTAATTCCCCCAATCAATGACTCCGTATTTTAAGCAACTGATTACTCATGAATGCGTTACTACTAAACTTCTGTACACGCTACAAATGACAAAATGTGGCATCAGAGCTCGTATATGGCAATGTTGTTTTGGGAAAAATCAATTAGTTTAATATTAAAAAAGCACACAAAACTATAAAAATAAAGTAATCAATTAGAATTTTACTTATTTTTTTAATTTTCTTAAAAGTAATCAATCAGAATTATTAAAAAATTTCTATTCCCACTTGTGCCTCTCCTAACCTATACTCACTTAATGATGCTCTTATTATTATTATTATTATTTTCTCTTTTTAGGGCACATTCGACTGTAGACGCTTCCTTCGGGCAGGAAATACATGTGCTGAGATTTTAGCCAAGCTTGGGGGACTGTTTCTAGTGGAGAGATTACGTTTGTTGGCGTCTTCTTGCTCCAAGCCTAGAGGGAAGCCGTGGCTTTTGTTGGTAGTTTGTTTGTCATTTATTTGCCTCTGGAGCACAGAAAAATCACTTTGCAAGTAACAAAACACAAGAAGCGAACAAAGATCTCTTGAATATGACAATAGGGATCCAACTGTAAGCGGCCCAAAAAAGTATACATGTTGTGTTCTGACCTACGCTCTGGGCTTGAGCTGTGGGAGTACAGACCCCATCATGGGCTAGCTTCTTGGCGAACTTGGTCCTGACTTTGACTTGCAACCTCTTTCTTTGCACTAACCATTGCTAGGTTTCCTGGCTTTTTAATTTTTATGATTGGATTACTTGTCTGTGTGTGTGTGTGTGTGGGTTTACTTGTGGAATGGAAGCAATGTTTTACCCCAGATTCGGAATGGTTGTCAAATTATTCAGTTACCAATGTTTGTAAGCAAGTTTACACATGCGCGCTTGTGGGTCTCAATGGACACTTTTGTATTTAGGGCTGTAATGCCAGAACCCTATGAGCCGCAAGAAAGCCCAGAGGACCATATTTGAAAACAATGATCTGGTGGACCACTGTCCCCAGTCTAGCCAAGAGTAACCGAAAGTCTCTCCATTTCAGCAAAAAGAAAAGGAGGAAAAAGAAGAAAAAACACAAACACATACATACACAGTTATTTATTTATTTATTTATTTATTTTTATTAAAATATTTATTAAATTATGAATTATATAATAAAAATAATTTTTTTATTATCATAAATTTTATATTGGGTTTTAAAAATTAAAAGTCAAATTTTAAAAATAAAAATTTACATAATTAACTACTAGATATTCCTAAAAAATATAAAATTCTCTACATAAAAGAATTTACTATGTTTAATTTTTTACTAAGTGTCAAAAATCTCTGATTTTATATCTCACAAAATCAAGTCTTATTAATATTTTTTTTAACTAATTCTCATATAATTTGTTTTATCTTTTACATTTAATATTGAATTAAGTTGATTTTTTTTTTTAAATAAAGTCAAATTAAAAAATTTCCTACGAAGAATAATGGCTCTATGACTACCTGAAGCTTCTTTTAATTGACAAGAAGGAACAAATTAAAAGTTCAAAATTTCATCCTTTCTTTGGATTTAAAAAAAAAAAAAATCAGCTACATAAAATGTTAAAGTTGTTTGTTGTAATAGCCCTAAGGAAAAAGAAGGGAATTCTATTATCTAGATTAATGGGTTTTGTTTTGTTTTTTTTTTTTTTTTATGTTGTTGAGGTATTGATGTTGTACAATTGGAAAAAGTAGATTGTTAAGTATTGGGTAAAATTTTTTTAAGCTTGACCTCCTAAAAATTAGGTAATGGGAAAAATATCTCTCGGCTATTTTTAAGATATGACAAGGGCTGATACAAGTATATTACCAAAATACTTTTAGTAAAATTGCTTTGATTTTTTAAATATCTTTACCTCTCTCTAAAATACTTCTTTACAATTTCATTTATTATTTAAGTCTTCCTATCAATTATTATAAAATAATATATTTTTTTTAATTATTTAAATCTTTCCAAACATATAAAATGTAAAAACAATATGATTGTTTGGCTTTGATTTTTTTTTTTTTTGTTAGCTAAAAGAATAAAAGAGAAATAAGCAACCTCATTATGCTTATATATATATATATATATTTTTTTTAATAGCTTACCATCCCACTTGAAATATAATCAAATTTCCTAAATAGTCATTTTTATATTTAATAGTAATAGGTCACTTTAGTCTAACTAAATAATATAATTTTATTTTTTCAATCAAAAATACTAAATTTTATTTTATTTATTAACAATAATAATTAATAATAATAATAAATAATTAACAATAAGTGAATCAAACAGGACAACTAAATCATATCCACCAAAAGACATGTAATCACAGTACAATTGCAAAATAGAAATTAACGTCATTATTAAGAATAATTAAGGAGTTAAGAACTTAATTTTTTTATAAATAGAGAACTTTTGCTAATAATTGTAAATATCTTCCTATCAATTATCATAAAATTACAATTTTGTTAATTATCTAAACTTTTTCAAATATATAAAATATAAAGTAATATGGTTGCTTGACTTTTTTTGTTTTTTTGTTAGCTAAAAGGATAAAAGAGAAAGAAGCAACCTTAAAATGCTTATTACCACACCATTTGAAATATGAGCAAATTTCCCAAATAATCATTTTTATATTTAGTAGCTATAGGTTGTTTTAGTCTAACTAAATGGTAAAATTTTATTTTTTTATAAAAAATAGTATAATTCAATTTTATTCATCACTAATAATAATCAGTAACAATAATCAATAATTAGTAAGAAGTAAACGAAATTTACCTTAAGGCAACTCAATCACGTCCACCAAAAGATATGTTACCATGTTACAAAAGTTAACATTATTATTAAGAATAGTCAAGTAGTTAAGAGTTTATACCTTAAAAAAAAGTAATTAAGAGCTTAAATTTTTCTTTCTCTTTTTTTTTTTTTATAAGTAGAGAACTTTTGCTAATAATTGCAAATATCTTCCTATCAATTATTATAAAACTACAATTTTTGTAATTATCTAAATCTTTCTAAATAGATAAAATGTAAAAACAACTTGATTTGCTCTAATTCAAAAGGATAGAAGAGAAAGAAGCAACCTTAGTATGCTTAAAATTTTTCATAAAAAAATAGCTTACTGTCCCACTTGAAATATAAACAAATGTATCTTAAATAATCATTTTAATATTTAATAACAATAAACAGTTTCAATTTAATCAAATAATATAATTTTACTTTATTCATCAATAATAATAATCAGCAATAACAACCAACAATTAATAAGAGGCAAACCAAATAGGCCTTAATGCAACTCAATCACATCCATCTAAATGCATTTTACCACGGTACAAAAGCAAAATAGAAGTTAGCTTCATTATTAAGAATACCCAAGTAGCTTTTTTCTTTTGGATAAGTAGGAAACATTTACTAATAATTGCAAATATTATAAAAGATTCTTTCACAAGATCTAGAAACTTAGGAAAGAACGCAAGGCAAAGGGCACAAGATTCTCAACCAAGGGCATAAGATTCCCAGCCCTCCCCATAACAATAAGCGACGGAACTGAACCTTGAATGTCTATTTCAAATATCTCAGTTTCAAATTCTAAAAGGATATATAAGATTTATGAGAAATAAGAGAGTTATTCTAATAGATTTCAACAACGTAACAAAATGAAGTTGACAATTCACAGTGTACGCTTAAAGGAGCATCACTTCACACAAGACATGTATTGATGAATCCAGAGTAAATTAAGCAGAGGTATTCATGCGCAATAGATTATATGGAAAGACAAGGATCTAAAGAAGGAAATCATAGACATCAATTCACGTAATAGATAGTGGGTCTGGAAAGCAAAGAGTAGTAAATGGCCCCCTGGTGGCCTATACTTTGTTGTCTTTTGAAAAAAATAATTCTTGGTGCCCTAAACTTGACAAAGCATATATTCTTGGGTTCCAGTGTCTTTGTCCTCTTCTCAGGCACCTTTAAATCCTGCATACTTTTGACCCCCCCCTTTTCTGCTCTTTTTCAAGTGTCTGACCCAATTCTCAAATAATGTGTATGTATTCCCACTATTTCAGCTTTATTTTTTATTGTTTTCGACCCTTTCATTTCATTTCCCAATTCGTATCAACTTTTTAGTCTTCAGACAATCTAGAGTATGAAAATTACTGTGTATAATATACTGGGAAAAAAGTTGTAAAACTTAGAGATATGGGTTTCTAATTTAAATCCTAGGCCTCACTCATTGTTAAATTATCTCTTTCACTAATTCAAAGAGAAAAAAGGAATCTAAAGTATGAGATATAAGCTTCTCTACATTCAGAATTTTAAATCCATAAAATTTCGCTGTAGTTATGAATTTGTTATTTTTTCATTCAATTATGCTTTGGTCTTTTGACTGTAAAAGTCAAGTGAAACCCCATTCGAAAAAGACTGGAACTTTAAAATAAAGTAGACCTATATTTGGAGTGACATAAAATGAGTGGGTGTTTGGACCTAAGTTTGACTGGATGAGACTGTAAAAAGGGATGTTGTTTCTATGTATGATTGTGATGGACCCCAAAAGTAATCAATTATAGCAATTTGCTTTTAGAGGCTTATAGTTTGTACAACGTTGCTTTGATTTTCTTATTAGATGAACGTCATTATCAAATATTATTTCAAATGCCCTATTTATCGTCTTTGTATTCTTCCACAATTAAATATTTTTCCAATCTCATTCTCTGCCAAAATAATATTTGATTGGCAACTAATTTAGTATCTAAAGCAGAAACTCGAGGAGGAATAAATGGTAGTCCATTTTAAATTTCACATTGCACACTCTTTTTCAGGTCTGTTGTGTGTATATATTAATGTAGAGTTTGTGTACTACATAAGTTTTTAATATATATGAATGATCATTAGCATAAATTGAGTAAAGCGCATTGTGTGTTAGAGTCTAATTAATTAATGTGTTTTGGTCAATAAAGAGTTGGTGTTTGAAATTATTAGATAATTCTCATGCATAAAAGCTACTCGTGATAAGAATCATAAAAAGAACATATTTATGTTATAAGTTTTGTGCCATTAGCAGATGAGATAATGCACAGAAATATTTAAAAAAGTATTGGGCACACAAATGTTCTTTAAAGATTGATAACTATAATTTAAAATTTCTTTTTATAAAAACTAAAATAATTGGATAATAATTTGAAAATTATAAGTATAAAATAATTTTATATTTTTCATACTAATTATTCACCTAACATATCAATTTTATTTTATTATTTTATTATTTTCTTTGTAAAAAGAGCATTTATAGTGATACAAACCAAACATGCTTAATTTCATAATATGAAAATTAAAATTGAAGGTATGTTAAAATTTTAATTTTATTAAACTACTAGATTCATGTAAATACTGTCAAAGTAAATTGAAAAATTAAAAATAACAAAAATATATAATTTAAAATTCTTCAACATTTTATGTTTTTAATTTTATTAAGTAAAATTTTTGATAATTATTAATTGACTAAATAAAATCTTGTTTCAAAAAAAGCTTTTCTCTTTTTTCCTCCCCTAAATTTTAGTGATTGAATTAAATAAAAAAATTGAATGATAGACTAAATTTAAAATTTTAACTATATTTATTATAAAAGTTGTTTTTTATAAGTAGACAAAGCCACATAAAATTTTTTATTTTAAAGAATTACCAAATTTTCTATGCAATATAAATATGCATATAGACACGATTAGTCCTTTTGGATTAGAAGATAACTATCAATTTCTTTTTTTTTCTCAGAATACAGTGGAAGATTCATTATTAAATTGTCGACTAAATAGTAGGGAATAATAATGCGGGGGAAAATCCTAGTTGTGAAGTCCTTTAATAGTCGGGGCAAATCTTATTCCTGGATTTTTCAACAATTAAGAGGCATTTTCAGTAAAAGATTCCTTCATTATTATTTTTCTTCACCTTAATCTAAGATTATGGTATTGAAGTGCAAGAATGCGGTAATGTCAAATTATTCATAATAATCATTTGACGCGAGAATTTAATAGTAATTCAATATATTTTCATACACCGGATTCATGCCGAATCTCTTCACTATACTCTGTCTTGTAAATAATAAAAAAGTATGAGTTGAAGTATATTATTGGATTCCACATTTTATATGTTATGGTTTAGTGTATGGAAATTTTGTTTGGAATTATTATTATTCCAATGATGAATCATTTATATAAAAGATAGTAAATTAGAACATTAATAAGTGATCCAATAAAAATCCACATAAATAGGAAAGAGAGTATATTGGGATATATAAATGTAAATGTTATATTGACAGATTATTTTTTAGAGAAAAAGTAATGGCTCTACAACAATGGTATTAGAACTACGTGATCTTGATATCTCGATTCGAATATTTCTTACTAAATATTTCATAGGAAAGGAATAAGTAAGGGGAGATCTAATTCTCAATAAAAATGTTAATAGATTTAGTAAGAGAAAATCTAACAGACATATCAAATTAATAAATGATTTAATTCACATATTAAATAAAAAGAGGAGAATTCATAACTATATAAATATAGATATTATATATTATATCTCGTGGCAGTGGTATCACCAACGTACATCCCTATAATAACATCTTCCTTTTTGAGCAAAAAAAAATTGTCCGCAGTGCCGTATTGCGAGTAGTATCATAATCTTATATCATAACAGAAAAAGTCGGAACCTCAATTAAGGTCACGCCGTACTATTGAAATAAAATTTCGGAATAATTCTACCTATATCTAAAAACCAAAATAAATATAAACATCCTATTATTTACTTACATTACCCATGTATAATACATATTCATGGGTCCCGAGCTAAGTAGTATATATATCATTTTAATACTAGAATTAACAATAATGTGTTTTATCAATCTTTTTCTTAAAATATATACATCTTAAGCAATTTGCCAAAATAATGCAGTGCACGTTTTATTTTTTGGGACCAAAAAAAAAAAATGTAATGCACGGTTTTCAGAGTACTTCTATCTAGCATTACCGGAACTTAAGTCATTCGACACGAACTATTAGAATCTGGGAAGCCTTGTCAGCAATAATCTGACATGTCCGGTGCAGGACCTCCGAGATGTTTGTCATACTTTAAGAATTAGCCCATTTGAGCGTGCTGATCATGGCAGGAAGGTGCAAAATTTTCAGCATTCTCGGAAAATATGTCGACCAAAAGAGGTTTTTAAATTAATAAAATTACAATTATTTATATAATTATTTAAAAATAATATCAACATAGGTATTTAACTTGGTTAGAGAGGAACATATAAGTTTTGTTGGAGTAGCCATAGCAATCAGTGAAGCTTTCAGAGTCACCACTCGTTGTCGGAGCACTGCCATTGCACATCGTCACTGAAGCACCACTACCGACTACCACATGTTGTTGCGCTTGCAAGCAAATGTTTTTGAGTGTCTTGCCAAGGGTTGTCTTTCGTACTACTAGATGCCAATAAGTTTATTTTTGGCCTCCATGCATCCTAAAGTGACCTTAAAAGTGGTAGATATGAAGAAATCCAAAACTCGAGCCATTATCACTCCAACACCTATACGCCATCGTCGTTCACTGTCGAAGCATAGAAGCACTGTTATCTGACTCCCAAGTTGTCGATCTACATCCTTATACCAATGACGTGTCGGATATCTCATTGGAAAGTAATCAACATCGCCACCAGCTCTTCTTCACTATTTCTGTCAAATGTTAAGTCAGGTTCCTTAGTCATCTGTTCAATTTGCTGACTACTTTAGTAGGCACCACATGACCTGTTGCATCCGTTTATCATCGACAGCATCTTCCATTATTAATAGTTGCTATTGTTGGCTAACGGTAGTGAATCTTCAAAGTAAAAGAAAAAAAAAGGGGTCAAATTTGAAAAATAAAATAAAATTTTGACAATTAATTTAGAAAATCATGAATTTTAAAATGGCCAACATTATTCCAGTTTTAGTTCCTATTTTGGATGAGAAAAATTACAATCAAAGGTATGTACAGATAAAAAAATGTTGTTTGATTACAATAAATTGCTGAGTATTATGGAAAATGAAGTTACAAAACTTGTAAAAGATGCAATAGAAGTGCAAAAAATTGATCACCAAACCGAAAGTTATAAAATAAGAATAAAAAGGTGCTCTATTTCATCTTTCAAATAGTGAACGGTGAAAATTTTGAGACGATTGTAAGAGTAACCTTATCAAAGCATGCATGGGATATCTTGAAGACATCATTCTAAGGTACATATAAAGCTAAAAAGGTGAAACTACAAGCCATATGATGTTAGTTGGAGCTTTTACAAATGAAATTCTTAGAAATAATTTCAATTTATATGAGTTCTTGCACTAACAAATCAAATGAGAATTTGTAGAAAGTGGTTAAATAATCAAGTGAAAATTAAAAAGATTTTGCGAATACTCACACTATAATATTAGCATTTTGCAGTTGCAATACAAAAAGTACATAATTTGTCCTAAATGTCAGTTAATGTATTAACTAGCTCATGAATAACACGTTAAGAGGCTAATAAAGCAAAGACTCCAAAGTCAAGCCTTACAAAAGGTGAGTAGAGTAATCAATTAAAGCAAAAGTAAAGGTTTTCTTGTTGTAGAGAATAAAAATTGGTGGTAACTACTCTAACAATAAAGTTTTAAGATGTCATTACAATAATTATGGATATAAAGATAATCAATACAATGACAAAAAAAGATCAAACCATGTATATAGAGGTTAAAGTTAAGGTCAAGGAAGAGATTGTAACAGAGGAAGGTATGACAAATCTAATATTGAGTGTTACTCATATAACAAACGTGGCCATTGTGCTTATGAGTGCATGTATAAGGGAAATAATTAAACAACTTATTATACATAAGAGGGAGATACATATGATGAAAATCAAACTCTTATAATGGTTCCTATAGTCACTAAAATGCTAAATTACAATATATGGTTTTTTGATATTAGGTGTACCAATCACATATGCAAAAAGAAAAAGCTCTTTATTGATTTTGATGAGTCAATCTATTCCACAATCAAGTTTATTGATGACAACAATGTTTTAATGATGGAAAATAGGTGAATTATCATCAAGTTGAAGAATAAAGATTATAATTGCATCTTAGATGTATTTTATGTGTTGCACATGAATTGTAACATGCTTAACTTGACTTAATTGCTTAAAAAGTGGTACAACATATACAATTATATGATAATTGTGTCTCAATTCTTAACAAGAGAGGCATAATCATTCTTAAATCCTTTTTAACAAAAAATCAAATGTTTCAAGTTGACATTGCCACTAATGTTTATTCTTATTTTAGACTTGTTGTGAAAAATAAGTCTTGATTGTAATATCTTCATTTTGGTCATTTGAATTTTTGTAATTTAAAATTGTTATATAAAGAAACAAAAGAATAAGGTTGCCTTGGATATATCATCCTATTTAGATTAGCTAAGCATGCATTCTTGCAAATATAATGTAACATTCTTGCAAATATAGTGTAGATAGCCTTTGTAATAAGAAAGAATTAGCATATAAGATAACTACTCTATCTTATCATCTTTGATATATGTGGCTTAAGGAATGTTCCATCAAAGATTTTACCCAGAAGAAATAGGTTTATTATATATAAAGGAAATTTAAGATGTATGATTGTTTTAAGAAGTTTAAGGTTTATTTTCAAAGAGAGAGATAACATTTATTAAAATCCTGTGAACTAATAAAGGTAATGAGTATATTTCTAATAAGTTCAAGAAATATTATGAAATATTGAGAATAAAGCATGAAATCATAATTCCTTACACTTTATAGTATAATAAGGTTAATAAAAAGAAGAACAAATCAATTATGAATATGATAAAAAGCTTGTTGATGGCTAAAGAAATACCCAATCTCTTCTAGGCAGAAGCTATTTTATATTTTACTTACTTGTTGAAAAGATCTTTAATAACAAGTATTTAAAGTGTTATTCCTAAAGAAGTATTAAGTGGTTTCAATCCTAGTGTGAGACATCTCAAAGTGTTTGGTTATATTTCTTATGTTCACGTTCCTGTAAAGTTAAGGACAAAGCAAAATATTATAGGAGTGAAAACAGTCTTTCTTAATTATATATAAAAAAAATATAAGTCGTTTAATCCTATGATAAAGAAAGTGATTGTAAGTAGAGATATGAACTTTGGTGAAAATTAAACTTGAAACTTTGATTTCAAGGAGCAAAATGACTTTTAAAGATGTCCATTTGCTATTTTAGGAGAAAGAAAACTCAAATTGCAATCCCTAGTATAAATTGGGAAGTTTTATCAGTTGTTAGTTAGAATTTTATATTATAAGCTCTTAGGATAATGGAAGACCAAGCAAAAATTGTCAATAATTAATTAAATTGCAATATTATGATGTAATTCTTGATAATACTATTGATGATGATGGAGATTTGGTGCATTTTTCCATATTTGCATATTATGAACCCTATATTATTTAATGAGACGATTCAAGATACAAAGTGGGTAAATATCATAAATAAAGAAATCAAGACAATTAAGAAGAATAATATATGAGAGCTTACTAATATTTTATGATGTTAGAAAGCTATTGATGTGATATAGGTTTCCAAGACAACGAAAAAGTTAAATAGAAAAGTGAAGTGATATAAAGTATGATTGGTTAGAAAAGGATTTGAACAATAACCTAACTATGACTATCATAAGGTATTTTTCCCTATTGTTCAAATGAAAGTTGTCATACTTATAATTATTTTAGTTGTGCAAAATTGTTGAAAAATCCATTAAATAGATGTTAAGTTAGTTTTTTTTATATATCCTATTAAAAAGGAAGTTTTTGTTAAATAATTACCATGTTTTTATGAAGAAAAGAGATAAAGAGGAAGTGTATAAGTTGAAAAAAACACTATATGACCCTGAAATAAGTGCTTAGAGTATGAAAAAGGTATATTGATTCTTTTTTTTCATAAAACCAACTTCCAAAAGTATCTTTTTGAATATAACTTATATGTAAAAGTAAAAAATTTTAGTAATATCTTATTGGTGTATTTATATGTTAATGATTTGATTTTTATAAATAATAATTTTAAAATGATTGAAACTTTAAGCAGTTTATGATGTATGAATTTGAGATGACAAATTTAAATTTAATATCTTATTTTCTTAGCATTAAAGTGATTCAAGGAGATAATCAAATTCTTACCCATCAAAAAAGATCTATTACTAAGCTTTTAAAGAAGTTTTAAATATATAATTGCAATCCTATGAGAGCTCCTATAAAAGATGGCACCAAATTATCTAAGTAAAGTAATAAAGTACTTATTGATTTTATCTATTTCAAATAAATTATCTAAAGAAAGCAATGAAAATATTTGGCATACATGATACCTAGTATATCTTATAGAGTTAGTTTTATTAGCAAGTTTATATAATTTCCTTGTCAATCTTATATATAAGTTGTTAAGAGGATTATATGGTACATAAAAGGGATTTATGATCATAACTTATTTTATTTTTCGTCTAAAAATTGTACTTTTGTAAGCCATTCTGACAATGGTTAATGTGAAGATATAAATAATCATAAAATTGCTTTCAGTTACTATTTCAACTCTAGAACTATTACTTGTTCAAGGTCATTCAAGAAGTAATTTATTGTTGCACTTTTTACTTGCAAAACAAAGTATGTAATTGCAACTTCAAATATTTGTGAAGTAATTTGGTTACATAATTTACTAAGTAAGATCTATATTCTAATTAAAAGTCCTATTAGGATATTTATTGATAATATTTTTACAATTAATTTGGTTAAGAATCCATGACACATAAAAAGAGTAAATATATTTAAACTCATTTTCATTTTTAGAGAGATTAAGTTGATAAAAAAAAAAGATTAAATTAGCTTATTGCAAGTTTAAAATCTACTGATTGATAATCTTGTGAAGTCGTTGAAGTATGAAGCATTGGTCAAGTTAAAGTAGATGTTGAGATTAAAAGTATTACTAACTAAGGATTAAAGAAGATATTAAAATTAATTTATATTATAAATTAATTAGAATTTTAATAAAAATCAAATTAGTTTAATCCAATTTAATATAATTTCACTATTTGGGTTAAATTAGATATTTATTATTATATAAGAACTTCATGACTTTATTATTGCATGTGTTTCTCAATTAATAAAATTGTTATGTAATATTTTTTTTAAATTAATAAAATTATGAGTATTCATATAATTATTTAATAATAACACAATACAAAATATCGAGACACATTTATTTATTTATTTATTTTGCTTTTCTAATCATGCTATTTAGTACAATAAACATTTTTTTTTTTTGCTTTTCTAATCATGCTATTTAGTACAATAAACAAACTTTCCGACTTTTGCTTCCCAAATAACAAGGCAAAAAGATTAGAAAAGCCTCAAACTTTGGTCAATATATAATTAAGTCCCTCAATTTACTTTGTACTCCATTAAATTCTAATTAAAATTACACTTTTTTGGTACATTTAAAATTACATATTTTGTGTAATTAATTCTAATTAATTTGTAACACCATTTGCCACCTTAGCAAAGTATTGTGTTTAATTCTTACTACATTTTTATGGACATTACTAAAAAGTTGAAATATTCTTTTTTAATCTTTATGGGAAAAAAAAAAAAAACATGGAGCAGAGTTACCCCCGAATCAATAATCTAGTTACGATTACCTGATTTGTTTAAAGCAGTAGATTCGTTTACATTAGCAGGAGAGGTGTTCCCTAAAGGTATAAGGGATGGCTGAGATTGTGGTATAGTAGTTGAAGAAGAAGAGTTCCCTTGCAGTATAAGGGAAAGTCGAGATCCAGTATCCATGAATGCAATTCAGCCAGTATTTTCTCCTGCACCAGCTTCACGTTTCTTCTCTGCCTTGAGTTCATGCCACCACTCTGGATACCCATATAGTTTAAAACAAGTGTGTTTGGTATGTTTCATATTTCCACAATGCGTGCAACCTCCTCCATCCCCTTGTGACTTTGACTTTATTGAAATATTAGACTATCCATTATGCAAAATCTGAAGTGAGAGTTGTTGTTGTGATGTTTGTCCGCCTTTTGACAGCATAACTACACTAAATGTGGAATCTCCATCTCCTTTTGGCAACATCACTACTACTTATCGTAGATCTTCCCTATGGACTAGTGCATAAGATTGCTCCACCATAGGAAGTGACTGAATTTGAAACACATCTCCTTAAATCTTGTAAAGTCGATCATCGAGTCCATCCAGGAAAGTATAAACTCTATCCTCTTATATAACAGAGTTATACTTTTGTATGCCAGTTTCGCATTCCATTGGATCTGGGTGACGAAAATCAATTTCTCTCCAGAGACCTTGAAGATCGTAGTAGTATATTTCGATAGATCCCTTACCTTGTTTGAGACTCGTCACCTTCCTCTTAAAATCATAGGCTTACGAAGTGTCAGTGCCATCGAAATATGTCATAGCAACTGCGTCCCATACGCCCTTTTGTCGTTGGAAATCTAACATAGTTGCTGATCAATTTTGGATCCATGGAATTGATCAACCATCGTTTCACCACTGCAGTTTTAGTTCTCTATTTTCTGAAAGTAGTGTCAGTCTCTTAAGGTTGTGAAAGATAATCCGAGTTTGTTTTAACTTGAGATATACTTCTCGACAACCTGAGACCAAAGGACAAATCCGTAAGAATTGAATTCTCTCACCGAGAATTCTCTACAAAGGAAGAAGGTTTTCCCATTGCTCTCAATGGTTCCCCGACGTCATATAATCTCTGCTCGGATACCATAACGAAAAGGCATTTTATTCACTCAAGTTTCAATATACAAGAGAAGCCTTATATACCATACAGAAGAGCTATTTTAGGAAAACTATATTAATTACACAAATTTAGTTTAAAATAATGATATTCCATAATTCATGGAAACCGAATAATAAATTTAAAACCTTCCTAATTTAATCGTCCCAAAAATCTCTCCTTAACAGCTGACACAAACATTATTGGATGTAATGCTTTCGAGAAATCAATAGTATGTACATAGTGAGTAGCATGAATATTGTCGGGTGATTTGCTCTCGACATTTCTCTTGGACTCTCGGATGTATTAAAATTAATTTAAAGTCTACATGGTAGAATTTCAAATTCACTTCATTATTTTAGAAAATAATTTGAGATTTGCATTATTTGGGAAATAATTTGACAAGACACATTATTTTCCAAAAAAAAAATAAAAGTCCCTAATTTTACTTTGTTTATAGAAATATACAATCAAAATTAGTCAAATTATGTTTATTAACTGTTTATATTTGATGAGATTACGTTGTTTTTCATTAAGTATAGATGATATATATTTTGTAATCATTTCTTATTATTTATTAATAAAATGTACATTTATATATTGACATTATAATATTTCTTAAGAATTATTTTAGCTAATTTAATCTTTTTAAGAAAATAGTTGTAATATATAGATTATAATATTTCGAAACATTCTTGTTATTTACAACAATACACTCAAGATTCCAATGTTTTTAACTTTTACATCAAATATCATAATTTCACATTAGATATTTCATTCCAAACACTATAATTTCATATTCTAATATACTTTTTTAATAATCTCGCATTAAAGGTAATTTTACCTTTCTAACTCCAAATGTCACATTAAAACTACATTGTCTTAACAAAAACTAGGGAGCAATATATTATTACATTACCTCATCTTTCCACAAACGTGTCTTTCTCGATCTTAATCCTATGCTAGCTCTATACATGCATTTTAATCCTCCCCACCAAAAAAAAATTCTATATTGTACTCTCTCTCTCTCTCTCTCTCTCTCTCTCTCTCTCTCTCTCTCTCGAAAAGGTAAACACAAATCTGATCTTCGCAATGGTGTGGCTTGTTTATTGGCTCAGCAGTTCAACATTTCCGTCTCTCTTTTTTATTAGTGAATGAGGATCGGTTGTTCTTTGTTATGCAAATATGATGGGGTTGTTGTTATCAACTGCAAGTAGTGCTGAATACACTTTTAATTGGTTTCTTAAAGCAGAACTTTTGAAGATCCATGAACGTGCGAGTAAGAATTTAAAGAAGAAAAAATAATAAGTAAAATTAAACTCGTATATAGAAAGAAATAGCTTATATTGAGAAATGAATCTTGGAAGATAGCGAGACTTGAAAATCGGCAAAAGGTGTACACCTAGGGAAAGGACTAAAAGCTTTCAATAAAGAAGAATTGCTTTGAAGAGTAGGGTTTAAATTAGAAAAGAAAAGAAAAGAAGGCAATTAATTAAAAATCATAATAAAAAAGATGAGCATGCTACTACAAGGGGTAAGAAGGGATGGGGCAAAAGGAAAAGTAAAACTCTATCATATACTCTGATCTCACATTTCTCAATCAACTTTTCGACTGATGTGAGCCTTTGTGGGGCTGATCGCATTCCCTTATAATAAACCTTCCCCTTTGACGGATTGCCAGCTTTAAGCATATTTGATCTAATCCCATTCGCGTCTCTCTCCCACTCATTCACAAAAGCAAATTGAAATTAGAGAGCCTTTCATTTTCTTGACCTTTAGTAGGCGCGGAAAAGTACTGCATTACCCTCTCTTCAGCACCGTACGGCGTACCCGTCCCCCCCCCCCCCCCCCTCATCTTTTTTTTTTTCCTTCTTCTTTTACGCTGGGAACCATTTTCCTTTTGCTGGTTAAAAATGCACATGCACTAACTCCAGTTAACGTACGCTGCTCAAGCGCACATCCAACTCTATGTGTATTTTTATACTTACGAGAACAAAGTGAGAGAGAGAGAGAGAGAGAGAGAGAGAGAGAAGCCAATGAATACTCAAATAGATAATAGCAAAAGAAAGTGGGACAAGTGTAAATAAACTGTTAATCCTGGTGTCACTCAAGAGAAACTAACTTGAGTTTAAAAATGAAAGTCACATTCAACTTGCATTAACTCAACTCTAAGCGATCAATCACAATAACAAATACTAAATAAATAATTTGTAGGTAACAAATAAATAAAAAGGGTTTGAAAGAAATTCAATACAATAACTTATAAATATTTAATTATTTTATCATTATATATTTTTCATTCATAATTTTTTATAATAGTTTAATTTTTTCACAAGCCTACGCTCACTTTCTAAGCTCTCCATTGGTATAATTCACAATCACAATCTTTTTCAATGTTTCAACATTAAACTCTTTACAATTTTGGTCACCTATTCAAGACTACAATAGAGTACACTTCTCTTCCTCTTGATCACCTCATCAAAGTCTGACATTTGCTTTTACAATTTAGGTCACTTGACATTAAATACAAAACTTCACAAAACTCTCAAGCAAAAGCACAAGATTTTTCATTCTAGCACACTTTCACTCTCTCTTTTTTTTTTCTCTCTCTCTCTCTCTAGAATATACTCAATTCTTTGCTTATGCTCAAGGTTTACAAATGTCATAGTTGAAAACTCATTTATGCATAAAAATAGCCTGTTAGTCATTGTTTGTATCAAGATGTTTCCATTTTGGGCGTTGATTAAAATCTAGAAGGATCTTGGAATACAGCTAAGTTTAAGTTTGCTCTACTGTGCCAATTATTGACTCTATCCATGAGAGAGGCGACAATTCCAGAATTGAACTCATCCACTGGAGCTTTAATTTTTTGTCCAATTCTCTTAACATGCCAGCAACTTCTTTCCATACGAGGATCCAATGTTCATTCTCTTTGAAGCCTTGGAATCTTCCCTCTTTGATCATAAGCTTTTGAAATACACTTCCTTTGCAAGAACAAAATGATTGGTTACAGGATAGCAACGATAGCAACGTTCAAATTAAAAGTACTAGGATCTTGTAATTGCATGAATCAGAATAACTAAGAAGGTAAATTAATCATGCAACTACCATAATCATGATCAAATTCGAACTTACTTCCTCTCTTATCATAATCTTTTCAATTTTTTTCCTTTCTATTCAGCTTTACAGCTTTGACTTCCTCAGAAATTCAATTAGAAATCTTAACATATTACTCTAAATCGTGTCCCATTTTTTGAGTTGAAAAGTAGACTCACATATCTTTCCATCCATGTAAGATTCAATGAATAATTCCTCTCTAATTCACCGTTGCAACTTTTGAAAATTGTCTAATGCAATCCATTTTAACAACTTTGACACACTACAATATTTTGACTATAACTTTTTCTATACATCTTCAATCAAGCACGTTCTCCAGCTGTTTATATAGCATTCGTTGGAAATTGACTTATATAATCTATCATCACAATTTTGACATTTTTCATTATTTTGGTCATAAGTTTCTCTACTGACCTTCAATCAATGCATTGCTAATGGTCTTAAAAACTAGACACACTTAGCTTTACAATCATGTGTGACTCATTATTTATTTCAATTTTATTTGCTCATACTAGTTTCCGGAATTTGACTGTCGTTGAACATCACTTGTATTAATTCTTCTGAAGTCATTGCTCCACCACTTGACTTTGTTCCTTTGATGCACAAATGAACTCAACATTGGTTCTAATCCATTTCCTTATCTGTCGACATTTCAGAAACATGGTTAAGCTTGAGAGTCTTTTTCTCCTTTTACTCAGTGGTTGGCTTACTGCTTTCTTGTACTTGCATTGTTTCGTCCTTACTGTGTGCTGTTTGATTAGTTTTTTCATTAACTACAATTCAATAAATAAATTAGTAACTCTCAATGTTTTATTATCATTAAAACTGAATATAAAACCTTAGGATCTCAACAATTACTATCTTTACCCACCTTAATTGTATACACACACACACACACACAGACACAAATACATAAAAGGATCACTTTATAATTCATTATTAAAGGGATTCCAAAAGAGTCCCCATGAGACTTTGTCACTTTATAATTACGTCCACGAAATTTTACTGGTGGACGATAAAGCCTCTTATCAATATTTTCTTCCTATTACTCAGTAATAACTCTGTTGTGAAATAATGCTATTCAATACTGTTAGGAATTCTAAGATTCTATGATGAGATTGAGAGGGCTTATATAAATTATAAATGTTAGCAATCAAAATTACAGTAACAGTTCCTAAATATATTACTCTTTCTTTTTGTTTCTGGGATGAAGCATAGAACTTTATTGTCTTTTTGTCAATTCATTGTGACACTTATTGTCGGCAACATAGATATAAATAAGCCCTCCCTTACCCTAAGGCAGGTGGGGTTCAGAGAGAGAGAGCATATAGGCTATCATTTCTCTACTAGACCTCGTTGAAAGCCTTGGGATCGAAGGCTGGGATCTTAATCATAACGTAGAGGAAGTATAATCATCCCTCTGTAATTGCAGACAGAGAGAGTGAAATAAAGCATCTAGCTAGCACACGGAGAGAGAGAGAGAGTATGGGGTGTGGAAAAGAAAAATAATTAAAGATAGAGAGCCAGGGCACGGAGAGATAGGTTATACTCATGCTTCTTTCCTTTCTTTTCAAGCCTACTTTTAGATGCAAACTTGATAGAGTAAAGAGCAAAACTGAGAAAAGTGGCCAGCCAAAAGCAAGGGGTTGTGTGCAGGTGTGGGTGTCACCTGAACTGTTCCTTTGAATAGAGTGAGAGATTCCTGGTCCTGGAGTAAGCCGTGGCTAGTTAAATGTTAATTACTCTTCTTGGGATTTTCAAGCCTTTTTAAAAAAATTCTACCATTATGGAGTCTCCAAATCTCAATCAACATCATCTCCAAGACCAACTTGTTGGGTCGTCTACCCCATCTGGCTATGGAGCTGGAAGCACCCCTGGTTGGACCCAAAACATAGTTTCGTAAGTTATCTTTCTCACTTTGAAATCGAAAGCTTTCTAGTTTTCTGTGGAGAGTATTTAGTTTCAGCACTTTAGTTATTGCAGTAGTATCGCACAATGACTTTACTATCATATATCAACATTTCCTTTTTTCATTTTTTTTTCTTTTTTCACCTTAGCATCTTCTATTTTCCCTTTTTGATTTGATGTAAATCAATCACAAGTTGCCTAGTATATAACCCAAGTTCATTAAAGACTACATGTATTGTCAACTCCATAGTATATCTGAGAAGAATTCTTGATTGCTTCTACTCTTATATTGTTTTCTTCAGATTTAAGGTCCATGTTTCATATTTCAACAAATTTATTTTCTTTTTCTGAATTCATATATAGATATATAGATATGACCTGCTGCTTGCTAGTTGCTAGGGCATTGATTTTGTTTGGCTTGAATGTTCAATCTTAAGCTAAGTTGAGAAAACTTTCGGTTTGAGAGTTTATTGATGCAATTAACTCTTTATGCAGGAAGACTGATGACATAAATCTTAACTACAATGGGGTTTTCTTGACTGCAAGGAATAGAAGTGAAGTTCTAATTCCTCCCATTAACAGTTCCATGGTCCAAGACTTGGGGTTTTCCTGGAACGGCAACCCATGGCCGACCTTCCCCAACCAGTCTGCTCCTCCTGATTTTCAACTTCCAAAAATTATTAAAGGAGGGATCTCAGAAACTTTGCCCATTTTTTCTGAGATGTCAATTAATAGTCCATCGACTGTTAAGAATGAGCAAATGGATCTGAATTATGATCTTAGCGAAAAGCTCCTGCTCAAGACTATTTCTTCAGATTTTCCAATTGATGGAAATCAGTCATATGGGGAAATTTGCACCAACGAGTCCATCTTTGGATGTGCCGTGCCCGGCCGAGTGCATTTCAGCCAGGTATGTCCTAGTGTAAATATCTCAAACATAAACCAATCGGTCCAACCATCATCAATCTCTGGTCCCTTTGACATGAACCTGGAGGCTTTAGATCTCTTGAATTCCACAAAGTTTGGTGGGAGATTTGGCCAGCATTCTTACGACAATATTGTCATGTGCAAAGAAAACACCCCTTGTGATCCTCATATTGTGCAGCGACCAAGTCACAGGTCACCATATGGCCCTAGTAGAGTGAGTTTCTTCTTCTCAGTCTTCTTCTTTTCTTATTCTAATTAAGATTAATGTAATCCCAACCCATGGCCTTTTTGTTACTTCCTGCGTCTTTTTTTTTTGTGGGGGGGGGTGGAGGGGTTGGTAAAAAAAAAAAAGAAAAAACTTAAAAAGCTGAAAGCTGAAATCCTTAAAGTTGCGGGCCAATGGCACCAAAAGAACAGCATTTCTCTTTTTTACTACGTGAGGGTACTTCAGCTTTAAACATTGTACATATGAATATCTTTATCAAAAGAATCGATCTTTATCTTCTGAAGTATGATCGGTATGACTTTTGTGTATATCATTCAACTGATCGCGGCGTGGCAAAGGCATCCCCCTTCAGCAGTGAAACAACAGAAACAAAGAGGCCCAACAGTTTAATGGAGCCAAAGACAACAGAAGCTGCACCTAAGAAATCGCGATTGGAGACACGCGCCACCGGCCCTCCCTTTAAGGTTCAACAGGACAGATAAAACAATTTTTTTTTTTTTTTTGTTATGTATATTTATTCGATCATTACATGTTATTAAGCATTTTTTCATGTTAAGTGTGATTATCTTTAGCGCTGTTTATGCTTAATATATATATATATCCACACATACACACACACACTCATACGGTTGCTGCTTGGACATTTAAACAGGTTAGAAAAGAGAAGTTAGGAGATAGAATTGCAGCTCTGCAGCAGCTCGTTGCACCCTTTGGAAAGGTAATCTTATCAGTTCTTCTTCCTCTACGTCGTTACAATTACCTCTCATTTCACAATTGGCTAGGTTATTGAGCGAACAATCATTCAAAATTCTGTCATCTTAGCATTTGAACTTGGTCTTGTTTTACCTTCTATAAATTATTTTTGATTTCTTTTTTTTATCACTATCAATTTTGTTGGAGTGTATTGACCTTTATTTAGTTTTTTTTTTTTTTCCTCTCTCTTCTTCTACAGTCTAACATTAGTCCTTCAAATTGAAGCTTGTTACTTGATACTGAGACATTCCCCTCAATGACATATTGACCTTCAAATCGGAAATGTCTTATTTGATTTGTCTAAAATATAAATTAACGTAACTCAATTTTAAATATAAAGAAAAAAATTTAGGTAGAGTTCAATTAAAATAAAGAATTAATTAAATAGATTTATATGGTAGAAGATTATATATATTATACTAATAAAAATAACAAACACTTCAATTTAAATCAATTGAACTGTTCACTATCATAATTTTTTGTGCTCCATTATATAGCCAGAGGATCTGGTCATAGGCTAACCCAATTGTGGGCCCTATTTAATGAAAAATGATATTTTGATTTAGTTTTTCAATTTTCAAATTTTTTATCAATAATTAATAAATATACAATTAAAATAATAAAATATGTGATAAATAATATAAAATATACAATAAGTAATGAAAATAATTAACAATATTTTATTACATATTTTTTATTTTTAATTATATATTTTGTTGACTTCTAGTAATTTTAATTTAAAATATTTAAATTTGAAAAGAAAAAGAGAATTCAAATTATTATTTTTAATTCAATAGAACTCACACTCAGGCTAGCCTCTGGCCATAAACATTTACCGTAAATTCCTTTTTTTTTTTTTGGGTACATTCACTAATTCTAGTGTATAATTAACCACATTAGTTAATTAATCTAAAAATAAGGGTGAGTTTTGAAAGAGTATGTTGAAAGCACTGTCTTATATTTGAATCTCTTATTTACATCCTACGAAAGAAATGAAGTCATAACAATGAGATCGCACTAAAAACTGAAAGGAATCAATTGTCAACAAAACAATAATGGATCTATAATTTTTTATGTGAGTGGCAAGTTTCGAATTAGAAGAAATAGAAATAAAAAATTGTCATATTGTTTCATTGCTTTGCCGATCCAAGCAATTAAACTCTGCTTTTGCCTGTGGTGGTGTGGGAATATTTTCAGACAGACACGGCATCTGTACTAATGGAGGCTATAGGGTACATCAAATTTCTTCAGAACCAGGTCGAGGTAACTTTCACTTTTCCTGTTTCCCAACATTCCTCGTTAACTTCGATATTCTTTATTATTATCTTCCAATGCGTCTCAAAGTTACATTTGTGTGCTCAAGGCATCCATTTGAAACTCTGGCAAGGGTAGGTCAATTAACCACTAAAGAAAGCTACACCCTTCTAGAGGGAAGATTATAAATAATTAGACATCTAAGCAAATTACTTTCAGGCCTCACTGGAGTACTGTTTGTGGGCTCTATATTTTACACAGTTACTGTTATGATTATTATTTGCATCTTTTGATCTGCCCATTCAATGGCATGGCTAGTGACAGTCGGGGGTGCCCAGCTTGAATGGAATGGGAAAGTGAGCAATATATTTCCATGGTTCTTTCTATTACATGGGATTATTTCGAAATTATTAATACATAAGTTTCTTTCTTTTTTTTTTTTTCTCCACAATATACATATATTGAAGTATGCAGTAGTATTTTGTTCAAGTATCTGGGTAGTCGAAGATTTTCAACAAGCAACTAAATTGCATCTCTAATGTATTGATCCACTTAATGTTGTGCTTGTTCCCCCTTTTTCTTAGGCGTAAACTTCACTAAAGGTAAGATGATAGAAAGCTATTGCAAGCTTTCTTCATTGACACTTGATCATCTACATGTAATAAAAAGCATCACATTTGTTTTGTAGACTTCAGGATGTCTCCTAATAAACCCCAAAAATGGGTCTCTTTAATGCACCAGAAAAACAAAAAAGATTTTAGTAAAAAACAAAACAAAATAGCTTGCCCCAGGTGCATTCCACAAGTTTGAAGTTGACACGGTATGAATAATCACTCAGTTGTCAACACATTTGATAACTTGTGCTCCAATATCACTTAGTAATGGAATCGTTTTGTGCAGACACTAAGCGTCCCATACATGAAGTCATCACGCAACAGGAGCAGTAGAACCATGCCAACGGTGAGAAACTGATTTCCTAGCAAATCTGAATGTATAGCAATTGCACATCTACTTTATGTCAATTCTAATTTTGTTGAGTATTAAACCAATGGAACAAAATTGCAATTTCAGGCGTATTAGTGCAAGGGATAAAAGGAAAGTGAAAATATAAGTGGACCCCCATCGTTACTTGATTTTGAAGTATAACTAAAACTCGTCATCTCTTGGTCAAATCCCCATTATGTCAGTGCGTGACCTTGCTGGTAACTCAGCTCACAAGCACAACTTGACCGAGTTCGTGTCATCCTAATTTCAAGAGCTATATCATACTCATTTTAGAGTTTTTTTTTTTTTTTTTCTGTTAGTCTCTAACTAATCGATTACAACGTATAGTGGGACTCTATTAGACAATGAGTGTTTTGTGCTTGGCTTTAATTAGAGTTACCTTTTGTGTTTTGTTTTGTTTTTTTGCCTTTTAAATTTGCTGGTTCTGTGTCTATTATCATGTTGGCATAAAAGGCTACATCAGAATTTTATTCCCGGCCAAAATGTTACCTCCCAAGGCATGTTTCTTCAGGTTTGCAGCCAGCTCGTGCTGAATCATGTTAACAATTAATTGTATGAACAAATGAAATAATTACAAGTAGAAATACTAGAAATCTCTTTTCTGCGTGATCTTTTGAGATGTATGATTTCAGGGTTCAACGGCAGAGGATGGAAATGAAGAGCCGAAGAGAAACTTAAGAAGTCGAGGTCTCTGTCTGGTGCCTTTGTCTTGCATGTCATACGTGACCAGTGATAGCGGTGGCGGCGGTGGAGGCATCTGGGCGCCTCCAAATTTTGGTGGAGGAATATAGTTCAAGCAAGTTATGATGTAGACTACTGGGAGAGATTAATTCTTCTTTTTCATCGAGCCCACTTGGACGAGGGCACTTGGGACGGACTGAGTGCCCTCCAGGATGCTTTAATGGAGCAAACTTGGTCATCTTGAACAAAAACAGAGATTGCAGAGTGGACCAAATTTGATCCATTAACAATCCCATGTCACTTCTTGCAAATTAACGTGACATTATTTTTCCAGGCTAATTTATTGAGGTTTTAGAAGCCATTTGATGATAAAATCCCTATCTTTTGCATTCTTTTTTGTTCCAGAAGATGGCAGGAAAAACAAAAAGGTCAGCTAGCGCATCAGTGATTTTAAATTTAATTTCTTTTTTCGACCCCAAAGGCCAGGCTTGTATAGTCAATCCATCTAAATCAAATTTTGACTAGTACACATCTTTGTTTATTCAGTCAGGTAACAAACATGTCTCTCTCAGCTCAGCTAGGCCACATGTAAGGTACAGCGACACCAACTCCATAGGCCCTGAAAATCTACCCATCACCCTGTTCCTCCAATTGCCTTGCAAGCCAGCTTCACAGGCTCGGCCCACCTAATTATCTTTTATTTTTGTTAGTTTTGTCTTTTGGTTCTTCCAACCTTCGTTCTAACGAAAACTCATCAGACACATCTTGAGCATGATAGGTACCATTTGATAACTGACTACATATGCTAGTAAATCAAAGTTGTAAAAATGTTAGCGTTCATAATACAGAAAGAAAAAAAAAAAAGATACTTATATACAAATAGATGTTGTGAATAAATTTTAAAAACTTATAATTATAAAATTATATTATATAACAATAAATTTTACGAAATATATTTCATAAGTTATTATTTATTTATATTTAATTTGAATATGATCTAAAAAAAAGAGAGTTAATTATAAATAAAATTCAAAAAAAATCATATATCATTTATTATTCTCAAATTTTATATTTAATAACTCCTAAATTATTCCTTTTGGTTTGTTTTTAATTTTTCTCAAAATAGAATTGTAACATCCAAGTTTGCAACGCACAAAGTCTCAGAAGTAAATAAATGAACAGTTAGAGTAATTTCCTTTTGGTAATAATTGGACTTCTCCCTTTTCCCATCTGGCCGTTACAGGAAACAATTAAAAAGCAGGAAGCTACAACAACCATTGTCTTTTTCTTTTTCTTTTTTTTCTTTTTTTTGGAAAAATCTATAGATAAAACCAAATTAAAATCTGTTGGTATTGCATTTATCTAGCATTACAAATTAATTTTATGCATCACTCCACCTATTTCTCTGGTCTAGAGTCGAACTGCCCAGCCTAAAGTCTATCTTTACAGAGTATTCTGAAAAAAAAAAAAAAAAAAAAAACATAGATAATTATCTTTATTTTGGAATCTAGCGAACCTTATAGTTCAATTTTTCTTAATTTGGTAACTACTACCTATATCTTTTCGCTTGCAAATTAATATGTAGAATTATTTCACATATTTTATATTATAATTTGAATTTTTTTTTATTTTTAGGTTAATTAATTTTAATATTTTAAATTTTAATTATATTTATTTAATTTTTATTATTTTGTTATTTTATAAGTTTAAATAGTAAATTAAGTTTTAAATAGGTTTAAGATGATAAAAGATATGAATTAAAAAGTATCTCATATTTCAATAAAATTTCATATTTTAATAATTTAATAATATTTAATTTTTGGGTCATAACTATTTATTGATTTATTTTGAGATATTTTATGAATATATAGTTGTTTATTTATATATTTTGATAAATACGAGTAACTAGATCTTTTATTTTATTGTAAAAATGTCATCATTAAATTTTGTTAATAAATTGATATTTAAGTTGTTTTGAATATTCTTAATTAATTCAATTTAATATTTTTGATTTTCATTTGTATGAGTAACTGACCATTATTTGCATATTTAAGATATTAAACAATAGAGGAAAAGTGAAAATTTAATACTAATTTGTAAAACATTAAACTTAGGTTATATAGTTTAGAGATAAAAATACATATTTGTAATTACTATTAAAGATTCCATAAGTCTTAATAAAGTCGTGTTAATTATTAACAAGATTTAATTTTAATAATCAAATATTAAGTTTGTTATTAGTATTTAGTTGATAAAATTTAAGTCATAAAAACTTTATTTATTGATTTTCAATTTATGTTTTAGAATTGAATTTTAATTTTATAGTTAGGTAACGCTCTCTTCAATTAGTTTATATAGAAAATATAAGAAATTTACATAATTTGATATTTAAGTGTCATCTTAATTTGATTGATACTTAAACTCACATCTACTTTACTATTTACATGTACAAATCTTTGGGGCCAATGGCTATTTATAATTATTACCTTAACCCCAAAGAAGAATTCGACCCAATACTTTATTTCTATCCTAGTTGATCTTGATTCAACAGTAAAAGTATATTGATTTTTTTCCAATAACCAAATACTTTTGCCCATAAATACTACATATTTGATTCCATCCATAAATTAATTTTCTTCCCTATGAGTTTTAGTCTCAATAAGAGTACTAATTCTTATTGTTCATATGTTACAATCTGAATATAAATATACCACACCAATTTGTTATATTTGGATGATGAGATTTTATTGATATAAAGCCAATTCCAATAAACTTATTAAAAGGTCCTATTAGCATGCATCAAGTAGGAATTGAACCTATAAATTCACCAATTTTTAGTTTGGGTCTCATTCAGAAACTTCATGTAGGGCAATTAGTTTTCATTTTCCAATTCATGGAAAACTTTTTTCACTTTATGGCTTAGCCCTATCCTTCTTTAAGGGTATCTTAGTGATTGGTTATATATGAACTAGATAATCTTATTTTATCAAATATTTAGCGACAAACTTGTATGTTCCTTTTAATACAGTATTTCTAAACAAGTTACTAGATAATAAGTCCAAGTGTTTTCTTATTAATGGCAGTGATGATATTGATGTCAGTAATGATATTAATTATGACCTTGATATAAAGTCAAAGTTTCTAACTAAGATGAATGCATTAACTATAGATATGATGCCGAAAATAAATTGATTTTATATCACCTTTTAAATCAAATTATGATAAGTAATGTCTCCTTACATAATATGAATTCCAAACATTTATGATCTGGATGTGAATGAGTTGAATTACTTATCCCTTAATTTGTGAGTGAACTATCCCTCTAAGGATTGTGAAAGATGTTTCATTAAAGATATTTTTTGTTATTACTTCGACTCATATTCCTAAAAAGTGGATCCCACACTATTAGCTTTAAATAAACTAAATACATGCATTAAGATAGGAAGACTTCTTATTTTAGAATAACAAAAGTACTTTTTCACTCTTTCATATAGTGGGGGATTTCACTTGGAAAAAAAAATGTTCTATATTAATAGATTTTGGTATATACAAGATTGCATTCCTATTAAGGTTCTTTGCTCAAAAATCTTTTTTTTTTCTTTTTTTTTTGTTGAATCAATTATACATTAGATTTTTTTCCTTCACGAATCATAAAAGAATTTTATTTCTTAGCCCTTACAATTGTCTTTCAAAAATTTTTCCACTTAATTTTCAACCTATTAATTTACATAAACCTTAATGCTAAGTCTTATCATCTTCACTTTAATCCATCATCCTTCTTTCTTAAAGTAATGTGCATTGTGAAACAAGTAAAGTCATTAGCAAAACCAAGCTCTTCTATGGCTAAAAATTACAAAACCCATAAAGCTTAAAACCAATCGGCTAGTACTCCTCCACTTATTCTTATTTTTTATGACAATAACCTATTGTCCCCAACTAAGAAAACTCCATCTTTTGCCAACAACCCTTCAATATCATCAACATCTCCATAACTAAGAGTAAGAGCCTTTTAACCCTTTTTCTCTATTTCTAGCTCCCTATCCTTACCAAAAAAAGAACTCTAAATTAACCCTTCATGTTATTTCAAATAGTGATAACTTAATTCTTTGAGATATAACTAATATTCAAATGACTATTAAACTCTAACGTGAAGACATAAGCGTCATTCATAAGGTTTTAGATAAGATCTTTGCTACTCAGCATGGATTTATCGATGAGTGTTCCTCTTAGGTTGTTATGAAGTAAAAAGTAGTTAAATACAAACTCTCATATTTTAAATACAAACTCCTTCCTTTATTGTCATGCTTAGCTTAGTCTAAGCTTACTTTAGACAGCTTGTTATCTTTATTTTTTAATAATTTTGGACAAGTTGTTCATAGTCATTGCTTATTTACAATCTTTTCTGATTAATATTATGAACACTTAATTTATTACGTGTGTACTTTTAATTTACTACGTTTGTTTTTATTTATTTTTGGTGCATGATATTAGAGAGCTCTCATAAAACTTTCATAAAATCAATTATGTTGTCATCATCAAAAGGGGAAAGAATGTTAAATTATGTTATTTAATTTTGATATGCCAATAAAATGATTATGTAGCCAACCATGTTTTGTCCACTTAATATTATTACCATATGTTATAAAGTACATAACAAAATTTGATTTGAAAAAATTAGTTCATATTAGCAAAACTTTAAAAAAGCACTAACGAAACAAATCAATTCTTGATTTTGAAAATGCATCAATGTGACAATGCAATCTTAAAAGAGTATTAACAAGACAAATCAATTCTTAATTTGGAAATACACCAACGAAACAATGCTTTTTTTGATTTGGAAATATAACAATGAGATTATGCTTTCTTGGTTTGAAAATATACCAATAGACAATATAATCTTGATTCGGAAATGCACTAATCGAACAATTTTTCTTTTATTTGGAATATAACAACAAAATAATGCTTTCTTGATTTGGAAATGCACCAATAGGATAATATAATTTTGATTTTGAAATTCTAATAGGCATTCATCTACAATGATTCTCTTTTTCTTGGGGTTTTGGTCACTTTAACATATAAATAACCCTATTTACAATACTAAAATTAGATAGACCAAGAATCTTATATTGAGAATATATAACAGAGAAAAATTGTAAGGAGCAAGTAAAACTCTAAAGAAAAATTTGTGAGCATTTTGAGATTGTAAAATTGAGAGATAAAGAGTTTGAAAAATATAATTGTGTGAGTGTGTTGTGATAAGATTATAGACCTTTGTATAATTGTGATTGAGGATCACATTATGACTATAATTAGTCTCTTCCTTATTAAAGAGCTTAATAGTGGATTTGAAATTTTTAGGATAAAGGTTTTAAGAAGAGGATGTAGGAACAAGAGTTTTAAACTTTTATAAATCATCGTATCTAATTTTACCTTCTCTCAACTATTTTTATTATACAAACTCACACACTTAATAGGCTTTTTACCATAACATATTTTAATATTTTTCTTTTACAAAAGTTGGCTTTTGGTCATATGAATTAAATTTGTTTGATTTATTTTCTTGTCTTTTGTCAATATTAATGTTATTATAATTATATTAATCCATTTACATAACACATTAAATTTTTATTTGTTGCGATCATTGTATTTTTCATGCTACACGCATTATAAACACATGTCTTTTGTCAACCCAATTCACCCTCTCTTAGGTATTTTTGGGACCAACAAAAATACTATTTTTGCACAAAAATGACAAGAAGATTTACATGGATTAGTCATAAGGTTTTTCAAATCTAACAAAAAAGGACCACACGGGTCTATTAAAAAAAATCATTTTGTGGTTTTAAATAGTCACCTAAGTAATAGTATAAGCAATTTGTTAGTTTTACACTTAACAAAAATTATTATAAGAGTAACTACAATAGTTATGTTTATCGTAAGAAGCTATCAGATGGTTCATTCATTTACTCATTACTTTATATTAATGACATAATCATTGGAAAAAACATATAATGAATCAATCAATTGAAAACTCAATTGACTGATGAGTTTAAAATGAAAAACTTAAGAGAGTCAATAAGATATTGGGCATTAAGATTTACATAAGAGTCAAGGTATGAGAACCTTGTATTTGTCAAGAACAAAAAGTAGATTGAAAAGGTTTTGAAATAATTTGGAAGGTATAATTACAAGCTTTTAAGCACTTTATTACCAAATCATCTCAAACTAGTTACAGTACAATCATAATCAAATGAAAGAAGGAATTGAGCATATGGTTTGAGTTTTTATGACATAGTGCAATTGGTTGCATCACATATATTATAATTTGTACTTGTCCTAACATTTCACATGTCATAAGCATTGTATTCATGTTCATAAAAAACCTTAGTCAAGTTCACTAGGAAATGATAAAATAGATCCTATGATATCTTAAAGGAACCATATATGTTGAATTGGTGTATAACATAAATAACAACACTGATGGTTATATAATTGGATACATTGATTCCGACTATTCTAGTGATATAAACAAGAAAAAATCTTTGACAAGTTATGTTTTTTAATTTATTTGGTTATGTCATTGCCTAAAAGATAATTTTATAATCTATAATTGTCTTGCCTACAATAGACAATTAAAAAAGCAATGAAAAAGAATTATGGTTACAAGGTCTAGTTGGCGATCTAGGTCTACAAAAAGATCATAAAATTATATATTATGATATTTAAAACACTATACATTTAATAAAAAATTGAATGCATCATGATAAGAGAAAACACTTTGATGTTAAGTATCATGTTGTACATGAAATCATATCAAAAAGAGAGGTCTTGGTTAAAAAGATTAGTTTGCCTAAAAACCATGCTAATACAATGACAAAGGCTATTCTTACAATTAAATTAAATCATTGTTTCAATTTGATTAATTTCTACAATAACTAAAATATGAAAAAAAAAAAGACAATTGTAAAACAATTATAATTGTCTTGACACAATTTAAGTCAAGGTAAAAATTTGTTAAGAAGTATGTCTTACAATTGTTGTAGTCAAGATAAGGTTTTATTTCTCAAGCCAACATTAAATGGTTAAAGAAACAAAAAAAGGCATTAATAATGCTTATAACTCCTAAAAAAAATAAGGAAATTTAATGTCTTTAACATCCTTACCAACATATGTCAACAATATTTTGGTATAGGAAATTATAAAGCTATAAAAACCTTAAGTTGCAGAAGGTTTCAAGAATCTAAGAGCAAAAAAGAAAATCAAGTTTTTTTTAAGAGAAAAAAATATTAAGAGTTGAGTAGTATTAGGAATATATAGGATATTAGGTTATAAGGTATATTAAGTTTAACTCGTAAATCTTTTGTTTATGTTATAGTAAATATTATTTAATTATGTCTGTTGTTAATATAAACTATAAGTCAAAACACATAAATTTTTGTGTATCTAAATTTTAAGTATGTTATTATCTTTATTGCAATATTTATTTACTTTTAAGAATATATAAGTATTTTATTTAAATTTTAATTTTCTTAATCAACTCTTATAATTTGAAATATTTTATTTTAACTTAATAATTAATTTGTAATCATTTTTAATATTTTAATAGTATTAAAATTTTAACATATATTTTATTTATTCAATTATAATATAATATGTATTATTATTTACTCAATTTATATTAATAATTTTTAACATCTATTTAAAATTTGTACAAAAAAATACTTACAATAAAAAAATAAAAATAATTTCTAAAAAATTTAAAAGAATAATCTTATATTCCTCTTTTTTAAGATAAAAAAATATTTTTAAATTTACCTTTTTTTTCTTAAAAACAAAAGGTACTCATAATTTAAATATATTTTTCTTTCTTTTTTATTTTCTAAAAAAAGAGAAAAATTACTATCAAATTTATTTTTTAAAAAAATATTTATAATTTAAATTTATTTCATTAAAATAAATACAAGTAAAAATGTAATTCTTAATAAATATAATAAATTTAGATATTGTGCATATCTAATATTAGTGAGTGTGTATGTTTATTTGAATTGAGAAATAAAGAAAATAAATATGGGTTTCATTTCACACGTAAAAAAAAAAGAAAAAAAGAAAATCCTCTTTTGATTAGAACAGAAAGAAGACCCAGTAGAAGCACGAGTTAGTTTCCATCAGCTTCAACCAACTAATCCTCGACAAGAAACCTAGACTTGCCACGCAAAACACAACTTTGGTTTTACGACAAGCAATCCTCCCTTTTACATCGTATGCGGTTCAAAATCTAGAGAAATCTTCAAGGAAATAAAAGGAAAAAAAAACAATTAATCTCGTGTTTCTCGCTGATGGGCTCTTCCCACTTTGCAGGCAAGCCTGAAACTTTTGCGACTCTCAACGTTATTCTTGGATGTTTTCTAGTAGAATTTTACTGTTATGTTTTGCAATAACGTGTGCAATTGTTACGTGATCGGAACTGGATAACTGGGAAACAACACGCCTAGTTCCACTCGATTCTTTCTGGGGTCAAGCGTTCATGGGTTGGTGATAGAGAAGAGAAAACGAAACATGAACACCAAAAATAGCCAAATAAATGCATATCGCCTTGGCTACTTTTAGCTGTTTACAGGTTAAGCCTTCCGGCATATCCCGGTGTAATAAACAGGGCCACATTGTCTCCTCCGCATGCTAGAAATGAAGGTGGGACAAGAATGGATACTGAATTGAGAAAAGTGGATTTACAGCCTCGTGGCTCGCTGTCTCGGAGACAGTTTCACCAAATCGCCCATTCCTTTATAATCTAGTTTCGTTTTTATTTTAATTCGTAACTGCAACCTGGCCATCTACATTACTTAATGCTCCTCTCTAATCACGATGGAGTGACCAGAACATACAAAGAACCCCGTGGGTATTGGCTACTTGGTTTTTGTAAAGAAGCAAACCAATTCGGGCCATTTGAATCCCGTGGATATGTCTCTGATTTAACTTAATTGGCCAATACATGAGGCAAAATGACTTTTCATGGTCTTCCTTAGGAGGAAATAGCAATTTCATAGAAAGTTCATTCTGTGAATTTTGTTACTTTGTGCTCGTAACTCTTTTATCCGATAATATGGTTTCCATGAAGAGAATTTAGGGTAGTCCAAACCTTTGAGAATTTGACATTTGTTAAAAAAAAACAAAAGAAAACGAATTACTATGTAATTTATAATTTAATAAATATTTACACTTATATTATAAAAAGAAAATTCACGTATTTGTGAATACAAATATGAAATCAACCAAATTAATACCCATTATATATATAATTTTTATATATTTTTTAAGGTAATTTATATTTTGAAATTAAAATATTTGAGTAATAAAAAAAATATTTTAAAGATTTTAAATTGGGTTGTGTTAAAAGTAATATAGATTAAATATTTCATTATAATAATTGTATGTAAAATGAATAATATTGAAAAGAACAGATTTTGGTGCCAAAAAATTATACTTTGGCACAAAAGTCCATCAGAAACTAAGAAAAAGGGAATAAAAAAAAAAAGTCACTATAAGTTTGCAAGGGAAGAGATTGAGAATTTGTTCTTATTTTGTATTAGATAAAATGAAAATTTCTTTTTTAATTTAAGAACAAAAAAAAAAATCAATATAATTATTGTTTAGCTTTATTCGCCGTTCGCCAGGGTCAAAACTGTCATTTAGCACCAGAAAAGAACATCTATATCCACTTGCTTTACCCATCTAACTCCTCCCGGAGAGACCTATCGCAGAGTTTGGTTAAAACTAGAAGATATCTCCGAGCCTTTGCTTCGGATCGGCAGGCGGACCCGTCTCTGTTTGGTTGCGGAGGTTTCGACTGGGTTCTTGAGGTTCGTGGCTCTCCGCAAAATCGAAATTAACGTTTCTGGTTTGTAAGTGAATTGGGTTTTGATCGATTGTCGAAGAAGAAACTTGATTTCTTTTGTTAGATTCGAGGAGCTTCCGGCTGTTGTTTGTTTTTATTTTTTTTGGGGGGGGGGGAGGGTTTATCTCAATTCGATTGTGTCTACTTTCCTTAATATCACTTCGTATGTCCCTGAGGGACTAAAAGTTATAAGCTTTGTCTTTGCATGTTTTCTATCATTATTGGGTAGGATTTGGAAGAGCTGAGATGGGGTTACTGCATGGACTAGTTACTTGTCCCGCTGTTGGAGCCAAACAAGTTGTTGGGCTTTACACTTTGCCTGTAAATGAATCCTTCTTGAAGGCTAGGCTTAATAGAAATGAATCATGGGGATTCAAGCAGATCACTACTAGTTACAAGAGTAAGTTGAGTGTTAGTTATTGCCAATTAAATGCTGGGAAGTGTGGTAGAGTGCACTGTGCATTCAGTTCATCAGCTGATGGAAATGGGAGCATGGCGGGGAACTTTAGTGACAACGATGGGGATTATGTTAACTCCAGTGTAGTCGAAGCTGGTAAGCCTTTCGTGATGTCTAAATCATTCAATTGTGAATTCTTGGAATCATTTTAATTTTTGGTTGCTGACATGTCGCTTGGCTGAGAAAAGTTGTTCAAGTGATTGGTAACATCCCTCCTTGGGTTCATCCATGTAGTTGAGGTGAAGAGTGGAGCAGATGGTTTCATAGTCAAAATGAGGGATGGGAGGCACTTACGATGTGTACATAACAGTCCTCATGGAGGGCTTTTTCCGGACTATGCTCCACATCCTGCAATCGTATTGAAGATGGAGGATGGGACTGGTCTTCTTCTCCCAATAATTGTTTGTATGTCCATCCTTTTTCTGATGGCTACTATTATCAGTAATAGGCTTTATCTTTTCTGGATGTTTTCTCTTCATTCCACAGAAATTTTGACTGCATGAACTTCCTTTGTTTGCAGTGGAGATGCCTAGTGTTTTACTGATGGCAGCTGTCCAGAATGTTCAAATTGTATGTTGTCAATTGTCTCTTTCCTTGGAATGAGGATGCCAAATTAGGCTTTGAAAATTTCTCGTCTTTGAAAAAAAAAACATAATTTGGCCTTTGGTTTCAGGCTAGACCAACAATTTATCAAGTGGTGAAAGAGATGATTGACAAAATGGGCTATGAAGTAAGTTAGTGTTTTAATTTTTCTTATTTCCTGCCATGACCATTGACAATGCTAGTTCATGTTGAATGTTCTTTACTCATCAAAAATGTTGACAGTGACGCATGATCCTCCTCTTTTCCAGGTTAGACTTGTCAGGGTCACCAAGAGAGTGCATGAAGCATATTTTGCACAGTTGTACCTCACAAAGGTAATTATAGCCTTGTTCTTCTTAATCAATTGGCTGTTCTGCAGAACTGTTTACAACCTTGGGGTATACATGCTTAGTTACAGTCGTGGACGGTGTAACAGATGGGTGATGATACAGAATGTGTCAGCTTTGACCTACGTCCTTCCGATGCCATAAATATTGCAGTGAGGTGCAAGGTACTCCATATTCCTGTTTTTAGCTAATTTTTTTGTCTGTTCAACTTTCTAAGTCCTGGAACCACTGCCACTAATATAGTCTTGTTGTGAAAAATCTTTAGTTGCGTATTGGGGACATAAATGAAACCCGATAGAATCGTGAATCAATTTTTATCTTCAAAAGTTTATTCTTTCATACATCATTCAGGTACCGATTCAAGTCAACAAATACCTTGCGTACAGTGATGGGATGAGAGTCATTGAATCTGGAAAACTAACAAAGTCTCCCGCTTTGGATGGCCTATTATTCACTGAACTAGATCGGTAGGTGTTGCCATGCTTAGATATTTATTCTCCCTCCCTCCATATCTCTCTCTCTCTGCACTTGTCTCTGTGCATGTGAGGGAGAGACAGGGATGAGCTATTGCTTTTTGGTCACTGGTTGGGGATGTTTTTGGGGTTGGGTGGGGGAGGGAGTGAGGAGAGTTGATTGTAGAAAAGAAAATACTAGTTTTTTCCTGGTTGTGATGTGTTTTTGTAAATATGACTTTGCGGAAGATATTGGTGCATTATTGCTGGCAGAAAATGCGGTGAAATTTCTAAAAGAGAGCATAACTTATGTAAGAGAGGATATAAATGCATATTGTTGCCAAAGATTTTAAACTTGATTTTTGGTTCTGTCAATGAAGGTCACACGCTAAGTAACCTCAATGCCTATTAAAGACATAATTGGTTGGGAAGTAACCTTCAGTGTATCAACCCGTCTGGTTATTATAACTGGTTGAATTGGTAACTCTTCTGCAGTGGATGACTGAATTAGCAATGCAATGTCAAAAAGCGGATTTAGATTTAGATGATACAAACTGTGCAGATCTTTCATAGAAAGAGAAAGAGTTCAATAACGATGATTTACACGGTTTCAGGCCCACTGGTCAGCCTTGTCTTGATACCAAGGAATTTGATCTTCTGCGCAACATGCTGGTGGCTGCCATCGAGGAACGTTATGATGACGCTGGTATGCATGTCACTCTTAAACATGTTTTGTGCATTTCTTTTATTTTCAGATATTTAGTCAAAGGAGGAACTGATATTTGGAGTTCCTTTTGTGTTCAAACTATTGGAATTTTTTTGAACTGAATGGACTAGTGTCTCATCAGTTTGGTCCAAAGACCAAATCAGTTTTGCTCCTGGCTTTCTGCAGCACCAAGCCATTTTTATTTATAAGGTTGCAGTTGAATTTGAATATGAAGTCAGATGTTACCTATTGCTACTATGACATTGTCCTGTTTAAAAATTCAGCAGTCATTATATTGCAATTAATGAGCCCGTGTACCTTCAGTGCTTGAAAAAATAATCCAGTTTCAAAGTTTCCAGCAGCTGTATTTCCATTGGTTCAGTAATATCGTCACCTTTTCATAACTGTTATGCTATGCTGCTACAGCTCAATGGAGGGACAAACTAGACCAATTTCGGGCTAATAGGAACTTGAAGAAATATACATAACTGGTGAAAAGCTCATTGATTCCCTCATTTTACTACAAAAAAAAAAAAAAAGATTCAAATATTTAACCAATTGGTTATTCATTCTTATTTCAGTTTGTTTCATGGAGACATAATCTTTGTGCATAGAAACCATTGTTGGAGGCTGATGAGGTCACTACGTGCAGCAGCAGCAGCAGCAGCAGTCACCTGTATCTCTCTCTTTTTATGTAACTAGTCTGTGAATATGTGTATAGATAAAACTTTCATTTTAATGTTGAAGCAACAAGCACTGCGTGCTTTCTACTTTTTAATTCTGCTATGGTTCCTAAAGCCAATAAGCTCTTAATTGTGCATGGGCTTTCCAAGGCAGCATACACGTTGCCATTCGTTGGTTGATAGCATTGCTAAAGCAGTTTGTGCAAATTATGTGAAATTGCCTGAACTGAGAAGTGGTGGGACATAGTATTCAGGATGGCCTTCACTCCCTACCTTATTTGTTTCCCGTTCTCCATTCTTCCCGGTAGCATAATCCTCTGGACTGGTTCTTGGTCAGTGCATGTGAGCATTGGGGCTCCCTGTCAAAAGGTGCCTTGTCGGTGGGTATGGCGTCCGGGAATTATTTCAGGCTGAAATGTCACTTAAGTTAAAACGACTAAACGGCAAGTACAGTGACAATGACCACCAGGGCAATTTTCCACGATAATTCTGTATAGTTTCGTGCCTCTAACTGAGTGGCTTTCGGCTTTGGCCATATGTTTGGCGCTGCCAAGATGAAGCAGGGGTGACATGAAAGATCCAAGACTAGGTCCTCCAAATCCAAAGTCTCTGTCCGTTTTGAGTTATACGTTCAGCGACGAAAAATGCTAAGTAATTCATGTCACCTGCATGTTGCCTTATTATTATTTTGTTAATTATATTTGAAAGTTATTAGAACAAAGTTGGTCGTAAGCTGAGGCTATGGTAATCAGGTCAAGTCACTTAGGTCTCTGTCTGCAGCTTCTCGAAGGGCTTTGCAGGATTAAATTCATCCTTTAATTTACCCTATCTTGGGGGAGAAATGTGTATAATTTGTCTGCATCTATAGAAGTTTGTATTACTGTTCGAAGCATTAAGCAAGAAAGATGTGTTCTTCGAGGAACCATACCCTTCTGCAGGTAGCAAATTTTGTCTACCGCAGCTGTTTCTTATGGAGAAATTCTGTCCTGGCGCTTCTTAATCCCATCAACAGTAAGGGAGAATTGTTATTTTGCTTAAAAGATTAATATCGCAAGAGTTTGACTAGTTTTTCGTTGGCCATTATATTCCTTTAATTGGGTTTCGGACCAGCAACGATGTACATTAGGTCCAATGCCAGGTGGAGTTGGCGAGGGAGAATTTGTTTAATTGGCATATTTCACATTCAGCAGATTCTGCATGGCAACATCATTTTATTAGAAGGATATATTCTTCTTTCCACCTTCCATTTTCTCCTAGGATTGTGTTTGTTTAATTTCTCTCCTTTTAAATTTCTTTTCCCACTTTGGACACACATAGTTTTTCCTTTTATCTCTGTACATAATGGGGGGGGGGGGAAATGCATTCATCAAAGTAAGTTGAACATCTTTGTACTGGAAAAAAAATGATCAGCGTTTGATTTCACTTGAATTTTATATGGAGGTCCAATCCCACTGCCTACTGCTATCTAGGAGAAGCCTCTTCTTTTGGATTTACCCTGTCTTGGTTATTTTCTATTTCTATTGATGATGGGTCCATATAGAAGGTTCTGTTTCGTGAGGATTTCTCGGTTGAAATCGGAGATAATTTTCATTACTTGCTCTATGCGGTATTAACCAGACTCCGGTTAGATATACTGAAATCTCTACAGGGGCAGACTCTCTGCCAAGCGTAGAAAAACATTTTGGGCTGTGCCTAACTCTCTTTGTAATCCTTCTTGCTTTGGTCCGTCCATTGGCCTTTTGGGTGCCTAAGAACAACCCTGCGTCTGATTCAACCCATCAGACTGTTAGCTTTTGTTCTAACTCAGTGCTCAAGGGTGAGTTATACTCCCTCTCTCTCCTGTGCCCACGATCACGGATGGCCAACCTCCTCTCATCTGTCTTTAATAGGCTGAGTGGACTTGAGGAGAAGGTTGACTTTTTGAGATGCCTTGTGAGTAAGAGGAATTGCTAAACGCTGCTGTTTCTCAAGGGGAATGCATCTGAAGCAGAGCTAATTGCCATAAAGGGTGATAATATTTCTTATTTTTGGTACCATGCCGCTTCCAATCACACATTAACGTTGTTTTTGAAATTGGTTCTAACTTGACGAGGTCTATGACACAGGAACATAGTTATTGTTGACAATTGCTGCCTTTTTCACCTGCTTCTAAAATAAGGTTTCTGAAGATGTCTGACTAACTATGCAGCTATAATATGCTCTTCAGTAGCAGAAATTGGGTCACAAAAAGGTATGCCTATACAGAGCAAGAAAAATTTTTCATGTGAATGCTCTCTCTTACATTATGCCGCATGAGTGCAACTTAGGATACCATTTGCTAGAACCTTATGATTTAACCACAGCTCTAAGGCAACAAATCCATCCCTCCCTCCTCCACCTTCTTTCTACACGTATAAAGAATGGCCATAATCCTGACAAACCTATCTATACCAAGACTCCTCAAGCAAAATGGTATTTCTTTTAACCTCTGGAATGGATGGCATCACAGGTGTGACAGAGTGAGCATTTGCCAAAAACAAAATTAATTAGGTAAGAGTTCTCTGAATCTGAGGACTATTGGTCTCCTGTTATCCTGGCTCGATATGTTAAATATTTTCTCATGGTTAAAGTTCCTTATTGCGCTCAGTTTTTTCCGTTGAAGACTTCTATTTTCTGTGTTGGAGAATATACCTAACTCGCACTTGTTCCTCACAAGCTTTGCATGATGCTTTAATCAGACAAGAACTTCTTGCATGCATAGATAGTTAAAAAGAAGGCAATTTCTGGGTAAATTGAAGAACATGCTCTTCATTAGCACTTAGAGCAGATCAAATTCGGTCACTGTTGGCCTCCGCTAAATCACATAATTAGTGTTGGATGCAGAAGAGTAGGTTTTGCTGGTGAAGAGGAGATTTCTGTACGGGAGCAATTCATTGGTTTTTGTGTCGGTGCCACTATGATTACTTCTAGAGCTTTTTATAACGGGTGGGATTGATGCATAAAGCAAGATTCCCTGCATGCATTGGAAGCTGAAATTGATGTCAATAATAAAGGGACTTCAGCATTTGGCTGTTCCCTGGAAATTTCTCCACCAGAGGTAAGTTGATTTTTACAACTGAGGTTTCCTTACATGTGAAGAGATATGTATATGGACTGTCTACGAGATGCACCGATTGAACAAGAAAGAGGCTGCAAATGGACATCACTGTTCTCTGATATCATTAATCCCAGCCTGGCACAGCTGCATGGACTTAGTTCTGTACAACTTATAATGAGAAAGTAATTTTGAACTGAAACATGTAGAGATGTTGGATGGCAACGAAAACATTATGCTGTAAACTTCCATACGAATACCCTTGAATTTTATTGTTGGAATACAATAAGAACGTTTTGCTGAATGTTATACTAAGCCGAAAATTTCTTTGCTGTCAATTTTCTCACTATATCCTAGACGTTGCCTTGTTTTGGAGAAATTTGATGAGGCCTTGAAGTGCAGCCTCTGCATCTTCGGATTTCATGAGCTCACCGGCAACTTCAGCAGGCGTGACCTGAACCTCATCTAACAACTTCTCAATTTCTCCAAATAGGTAATGCTCTTGAATCCGCAAATAGTTTGCTGCAAGTATCTTGAGACCGATGACAGTACAGTAAGCCATCTGAACATGCACATCCATGCGCCCTGGTCGTAGCAGTACTGGGTCAAGTTGGTCCTTGTTATTTGTTGTGAATATAATGATCCTTTCATCTCCGCAACTGGACCACAGGCCATCTACGAAATTCAGAAGACCAGGGAGAGTAACCTGACGCACAGGGTCAATTTAGTTGCCGTTAATACGATAACAGGAAACAATTGGACCTGTAACCTGTGGACCAAGGCAGGGTTTATTGGCCCAAATTACGACCCTATTGACGCATTTACAAAGCAAAGCATTGAAAATAACCACTGTTTTTGCCCATATCATTTGAATAGATGAAAGAGTTTATTGTACGTATTATTATAGTTATTAATTATATATTTATAATATTATTATAATTATTAGCCATTCCTCAAAAGATTAGAAATGAAAGAAAACACATGCAGGGGATCCCGCTAGTTTACCTTGTCATCGTCCACTGATTCTAAAGAGCGATCAACGTCCTCCACCACTAATATGGACCGATTGGCAGTACCAATTAGCAACCTCCTCAAATCAGAGTTGCACTGAACTTCCTTCAAATCCAAATCATAGACATCAAAGTTGAGATAATTAGCTATGGCAGCAACCAAACTTGACTTTCCCGTTCCAGGCGGTCCGTATAGCAAATACCCACGTTTCCACGCCCTGCCCACCCTCCTATAAAACTCTTTCCTTGCTATGAATCTATCAAGATCCTCAATTACCGCCCTTTTTGTTTCCGGATCCATTGCTATCGTATCAAAAGTAGCAGGATGATCAAAGACGATAGACCCCCAATAGTCCGTTCCGTTATAATCTATTGTATGCAGCTTCAATGTCTTATTTACCTCCCTCAACGCCTTGGCTTTTTGAAGAATGAAAGGTAAATAACAGCTCAGTACCAAGTCTCTGTGCTTCTTATTAAAGCAGAGCTCGAAGTACCTGAACTCGGATCGCGGAAATGAAGTGTCACTGCGCTTCTTGCTGGAACCAAAGGACTCTTTAACTCGGGAAGACACCAAAACCCACTTGAGGCCCACTCCTCGGAAAACATCAACCAATTCTTGATTCTTATCAACGCTCACTTCCACTTCTTTCTCTTTCTCCGGCTTATTTACCTTAATCCTCCTCGCTGACGGGGACAGCTTGGAGCCCAAGTATACGCTAGCCGCCTGGAACATCTGGTTGGCTGTGAGCCCATCAAACTCTTCAATGACTACAGTGAGTTGGGACGATAAACGGGTCGATAATTTTTCGAGGGACGAACGAAAGTATTCACTGACGGAGTCGGGGACAAGGTCGTTGACGATGGAGCGGAAGAGGATGGCAGAGGCAGCGAGAGACGCTGCCGCTGATAGTACCGTTTCGGTTTTGGGGAGTGGGGGCATGCTTTCCCTTCGGAGCCACATTCTTCCACTTTTGTTTTTGGCTGGGCTACTGAATTGGATTGACAAGCAATCTCTGAGGAATCGGCCAAAAGGCAGAGAGGGGTTTTTCCGGCTGGCTTGGAGGGACAAACAGGGCTTGGAGTGTGGTCGGTTTATAGTGCCAGAATTCTCTGGATTGGTCTTTAACAGGGCTTGGGTACATGGACATAGCCACTGATGATGACGACGTGTAAATTACTCATTTAAATTTAAAAAATTACTCATTTATTTTTTAATTTTAAAATTTTATAGCATCTTACACATTATAATCAATTCCTTGTATATTAATATGTAATAATTTAATTCAATGTCTAATAAAATTGATAAAATTATTTAATAATATTTTATATATCATAATTAATTTATTATATATGTAATTGAATTTACATTCATTTAATTTAAATTAAAAAACTTAACTTTTGGGTACAAATGTTGTGACATATAACTTTAAATAGAAATTATTTCCTGTTCATCAACCTTTTTTTCTCTTTAAAAATTATTTCTAATTTTTTTTTCTTATATTTGTCATGAAAAAATTTTACTTTAATATGAACTTATTTGTTAATTCTAACCTTTTAGTCTTTTATGTCACGGGTTTATTACCTTCTCTCCAAAAGGAGACCTGTTGGGTATGTAGCACTCACTTTTATATGATCCATGGGATGTATGAGTTGAGTTATACTTAACCCGTCTCTACCTAGATATAATCCGTCCGTGACATTCTCCCCTACTGAATCCATCGACGTTTTCGTCGGAATCAGGATCTCCTTGCCTACTTTCCGTTGAAGCACTTGATAAGAAATATCTCCCCTACTGAATCCATCGACGTTCTCGTCGGAATCGGGGTCTCCTTACTTACTTTCCGTTGAAGCACTTGACAAGAAATATCGGAATCGAGGTCGGGTCGGCTCTGATACCACTTGTCACGGGGTCATTACACTCTCCCCAAAAAGTAAGCTGTTGGGGTGTATAGTACCTAAGTTTATATGACTTAGAAGTTCCTTTTTTCTATTTGATGTGGGATGTGGGAGTCGGATTGTAACTAACTCTTCCTTGACACTTAGCTTGCATAGTTTACCTATTCTTGTTCTTGATCTATTTCTAATGCTAGTTCTAATTTTAGAAGTAAATGGACGAGTTTGAGTTTTGTACACTCCATCGAGATCAACAACAACAATAACAAAAAAAAAAAAAAACAGAGAATGAAAGAAAAAAAAGGAAGTAAATGGACGAAAACAAAGGGTCCAAAGTGGACGAGACAGGCCGAACTACGTCGAACGTTCCCATTGGGGACAACAAGAAACACCCCCCCCCCAAAAAAAAGAAATAAAAAAAAATAAAACAAGAAGAAACTCTCTTTATCTATGGTCTTAGGAATTTAACCCTGATCAATAAGGCAAGAAGAACGATCATTTTGTCAATTAGGCCAACTCTTAGGATTTGGTTCACTTTTATTTGAATTTTGATTTTTTCTGATTAAATTGAGTAAGATGGAAGGGTGCTTTTTATACGAAACTCTTCTAAGCTAGGCGTAAAGTGATCAATGGGAAAGACTGAATTTCACCAAATTGGGACTGAAGTTAGGTATACCATTCTAGCTGCATACGACTTGAGAAATCAAAACTTCTGGCCACCCCATCACAAGCTCATTTTCCTTGAGAGCAATCAAACAAAAAAAAAAAGAGCAGAAGGAGCTTTCACGTTGATATCACATTGATTTTTGTCACTAGAATAGACCCTTCATCTGATTGTCTAATGTATTATGTTATTTTCTCAACTAGTTGCGGAGCTTCTTGTGGGAAATTTAAACGCAATTGTTTCGTCAACTTTGAGAGCTGTTTTTCAGTCTTTAATTATTCGGAGTTTCTCCAGGAAATGTGCGAGTTTGTTGTAAGAATAAGATTACTTTATTTTAACATCGATATTATATATTTAAATTACAGGATTTTATTATAAAAATAAAAAGTAAAATTGTTCTTATTCAATTCTTAATACACTGTATCGTGAAAGTCGCGTGTCTTTAAGAAATTTATCCAAGAAAATAAATGCTTTTGCAATTTATCAGTCTGCCTGCCTTGCATCACGATATGCGACATTCTAATTACAGCTTGAAATCAGACCGTCGTTTACAGCTTGAAGTATAGGTCAATCATATTTAATTTTATTTTTATTTTAACCTTATTCACTAATATTTGACATCCATTTTCAAAAATTAAAAAAAAAAACCAATAACACCACCAAACACACCTTAAGCATTTGTTCTCCACGTAATTTTCTCACTTTCGCACGTACAATATATTATGTACATAATTGTAGAGCAGATCGTTTTGGACAACCTAAAGCCTGAAAAAGGAGCACACGTAGATAAGATCTTCCGATTCCTTGTTTCTTCGACAAGGGCCTTGAGTTCCTACAATGCTCTGCCTATAAACAATACAGCTCATAACATATTGGTAACCCCATTGGCTTATTGCATTTTTCAGAGTAAGCAAGCAGTTGCACATCTCTTTCTTTTTTCTCTTTTGGTAAATCGGAAAAGATCAGTAGTCCATCTCTAGTTGCGGAAGAAGAATGTATAAATTAAACAAACTGGATGACTGTTTGCCTGCTATGTTTGGAGGGGAAAGAATGAAGACCATATAACTCGACAATCCACAGAATAACAATAAAACAATATTGGCGTTCAGCTAAGAGTAGCCAGCAGTAACTACAAAAGATGTTATTTTTCTTGCTGACTGCTGATAAAACATTTGAAGTACAAGGTAGAACAAATTAAGCAAGTTGCATCCCTGCTTCTGCTTCAAACTAGGGGATGGTCTTATTTACACGATGAAGCAATGACTGTAATGATTAACACCATCGACATACCAGACATCCCACCTCTTGCAAATCTGTTGAGCATAAGGGACAACATCCTTATTCGATGTCTCACCCTTCTCTTCCTTTGGAGGTTCTATGCTCACTATTGATGCAGATCATCTAAATTTCCTAACCTTCTTAATGATCCTCACTGGATCAGCTTCACCAATCACAGTCACAGTATATTTTGATGGGTCGAGGACAATTGATGTTATCCCTTCTATCTGTGCAACTAAATTCATCACCTTCTGTCTGCATTTTGAACAGAGCAGCTCCATTGACGCTACAGTTTTCTGCACCACATACACACAGTCAGATATCTCGGTGCTCTGTCAGAGCCAGGCAGAAAAGAATTTATGCCGTACTAAATGTGTCGAGACTTTACAGCATGGTGTCAGTTTAAGGAGAGGAGACAAAAGCTCAGGAGAATGTTTATGTCATAAATAGAAACAATAACAGATACAAGATAATATGAACAGTACAGGCATAGGAGCTGGAGCAATAACCTTTGACATGGTCTTGATAAAAAAGTAATAATCAAGGATTCTGCTAGATATGGACAGGAGCAAGCCTTTGCAGGAAGTCTGTGCGCAGCACTGCAAGATATAGATTATGTTTCATCTCACCATACGATAAGCTTTACAATGTTTTTACTGGTTAAAAATAGTTTATTTTGGCTATGCATAAAAGGAATAAATGTAAGTAGGTGACTAGAAGTAAATGCCTGTCAGAGGCCACCTGATTGGATCACATGTTACCTTCCATATGTATTTAATGCAGAATTTACAAAAAAACATTAAGCATTGCTAATCTACAAGTTCACCTAATTTTCTTTCTCGTAAACTTTAGACTATGTCAATTAAAATGATATCAGAGCAGAAATGCATTAACATGTTTTCATTTAAGGATTCAGACACAGGTAAATATGTGTCAGCCTGACCATTAGATTATTATTTTCATTTTCAACAGTTTGGGGATGAAGAGCGAGTTTACGGCATCTTTGGTAGAGCCTGGTTAAAAACAAGGCCATACCTTAACCAAGAAATGAGTAAATTACTGATATCATGCCTTCAGATATACCATATGGAAGCCTGCTCAGATCCTATGTAAAAAGCCTGCAACTTACTACTTGTACATCTCCTTCTGATCATTTATCAGATGATCATCAATCATTGAAAACTTGTTCTTGGCTTAATAATTGGGGAGGGGACAGTCTTTTTACTTCTCAATTCATCTTTAGTGGGCATTGAGGTCAGCCAAATGTGTGCAGCATGGCCCACCACTGGCAGCTCTTGAATTCCTCTCTCTTCCTGTACATCGAACAACTGCACAATTCTATCAATGCACAGGACTGCACAATTGTTCCACTGGCAAAATTTGATTTTTAGCAGTGCACACTGCTCTGTGTCAGTCCCAGATCATGATCTGGTGTTCCAGCATCAGGTGTGCTGATCCTGAAGAATCCATGATCTGTAGAGTAAGCAATTTAGTTATAACCTTGGGCTTCGAAACAGCTAGCAAAAAGCAGAGAGTAAAGTGAACACAATTTCTTTCCACGAAATTATGCCCATAGAGAACATCTAAAAGACAAATAAAACTTGGGAGCATATTGCTGTGAAACATATTGCAACCATGGTAAATTAAAGATGAGAGGCATCTAGAATCAGATACCAAAACCTTCACTTTGCAGGCAATTTGAAATCAAATAATCAGAGCACTCTTACCATGCAATTTAAAACAGACCAATTTAACTTTGCGCCAGATATCTTATCCAGTCACCAAAAGAAAAAGGTGATATAAAAGTTGTGGCTCAGGCAAATCGCACATAGAGTTTGGAATTATTGTGATCCCCAACACCCCCAAACTTCCACCCCCCCCCCCCAGAAAAATGCACAAAAAAAACATGAAAAGAGAAGCAGTTACAACACCTTGGCAAATTCTTTTACAACATATTTTAATTCATTTGCAGAAGTTACAATCACATTTCAAGTCCCTTGTGAGACAGTTAATTCAAATACAGCTGTATGAATTTTATAGGCCATGTACATGTGGAATGGAATGGCGCCAAAGAGTAGTCAATGCATCACTGTCCCTGTAAGGCTGAAGACTTGGTTCTGTAACCTTCCACATTTCTCCCTCATTGCCCTCCAATCAGTTTGATAGAATGCTTCACTTTGATCTCCATATAAAATGTTTACAACTGGACTCACATCAAGATTACATACACTTACCATATTACTTACACTTACCATAAAATTCCATTAAACAGGAAGATATCATATGCATGTCGATAATCAGTTTGCTGCTTCATAAACCTCCATTCTCAAAGTGTTTTCTTTGACATGTTCCTTGCTCACCATCTGAGCATAAAAGTTCAATATCTTCCTGTCCAGTTGATAATAGTCTTCCATCTTCTTTAAAGGTTTCAAATCCAAGTCAATGAAATTCACCTAAATGGTCACAACATGGATAAGATACTACAATTTGAGGGAAAAAGTAACAATTGAAGCACATAAATAACTTTTTCCAAATTTATTGTCTCATCATACTAGCATAACGGTGCTTAATTGTCTTGGCTGAAATTTAGTCATGAACTGACTATTGGATCACTAAAGAATAAAATGAAACATAAATGTGGTAATATTAGTTTAATTTATGCCACAAATAGCCTACATATATTCCCCATGATGAACTATATAGTTATTTTACCATTTTCAAGCAACTAATTATAAAGTTCATAGATGGCATATGCAACATCAATATCTTTTAATGGTCTGTCCTTTTTTGCCTTTTTTTTTTTTTTTTGAGGGAGGGGGGGGGGGGGAAGGAGGGCAGAAAGAGTTCCAAAAAATTTTATAATTAATTGCAGAGGAGTGGTTGTATTAGATTCACCACAGGGCATACTAGTTATCTGATGCCAGCCATGAACATAAAATATAAGAGTATAGAAGGTTGCTGACCTTGTAATCAAAGTTTTGGCCAGAGGCTTGTAGATATAAATTATGTGGAGATCCAAACTCCCCGTCTTCTCTTGGTCTGAAGGCAATCATCAAGCTACAGTCCTTTGCAGTTGCAGCTATCAAATAATCCTTCACAATCATCAAGCTCTCATCCATAGATAACGAATGCAAGTACGCATATATATGGGGAAGCCTTGCTTCATCCAATTCCTCGCATACTGCACAAGGCTGAGAAACAATATTATAGTATGCATGAATTGCCCCTTCAATGTCAAGATTATCACGCTTCTGAACTTCAAGAAGTTGGTTCAGTACTCCAGAACTGTAAACTGTCTCGGCAACAAGCTGTATGAAACTCGATGTACGCAAGCCATCATCTGCCCTTATAATGCCCATGAGTAAATCTTCAAAACCCTCTCCAGTCACGGAAGTGGTTTTCTCTGTTCCACCACCTAAGCCCCCAAGGATAAGAGAACCATTCAAGAATACCCGGAAATTGTTCTGTGGGGTAGCATAGAGATCCTTTATAGCTTTGAGTATTCTTTCCTTAGAACCAGAGAACAGATCCAGCGGATCATACTCACTTAACTCTGATATCTGAATAGTACCAGATTTTAGTCAAAATGTAATCTTTAGATGAATCAAAATGGGATCAAAGACCCATTAGCGAGGCGCATAAGCCTTATCTGCAATACAAGATTTGTTTCTATTATGGGTGCTAGTCACTAGCACAAGAAATCCATCAAAACATGTAAATGCCAATAGAGCATACCAATCCAGTGTATCTGGTTTCTAACCTTGTTGCTCCATAATTCCCACTTGACTTACATTCAAACAGCTTAGAGAATACAATAAGGGGGAAGGATTATCACCTCTTGTTGGTGCAACTTCAGGACCTGATGCATTCTAAAACGAGTTGTGCTCCTCTTAAAGGCATTACCTTCAGCTATGAATCTTGATAGTGGGAGAAATCCACATTTGGGCTACTTCATGGAAAAATACAAAAGTTACAAAGCCTCTGGTGAAAGAGAGCCCTCATGGGGAAAAAACAAACAAGCAAAGGAATGCAACAAAAGAAAATGTCAGCAAAAGTACCTTTATTTCAACAGCTAGGCAGGGTCCACCTTTAAGAACACCTAAGAGGGAAGGTAAAAGTAAACTCACAATTTTGAAAACTAATCTACTTTCAATCATTATCTTGCATAAATGAAGTAATCTCTTCAGAATCTGTTCCTCAAACAGGAGCAAGGGTATACTCATACTGGAGGCACCCTTGCTGCAAGAGATGTAATGTGCGTTATTCCTTTTGATTGTAAGATATCATCTAAAGACAATTTTGTTCCAGAACAAATATGAGCTCGTAGTTAAGTCTTCTAAAGCAAAACAAGGCATGAGATTAAACATCATGGTTACCTTAGCAACAAGCTAAGTTTCACAAGACAAGGAAAGAGAGCAAACAATGCTTCATAACTTATAACCGCAGCATATAGCTTGTTATCAATTTAAAGATAATTGCCATAAAAAGAGCTTAAAGAAGGAAAAAATTACCATGAGGAAATACGGAATGATCAGACATGAGAAGCACAGAATCACGCTCAATATCAACCTTGGCAGCATCAATTCGCCAAGCAGGACGCCTAGAAATGACACTCTTTTCAACAGATTCAAGAAATTCTCTTGACACTAGCACGCACATCTGCCAAATTCCAGAAACACCGAGCTGATATTACTCAGACATCAAATCACTCGTCCTAAAACACAGAAATAAATTCGCGACACTTTCTCCTAAGCAGCTACACACACAAACAGAAGCATGAATGTATACCCCAGCATCGACGTGGGCGGGACCCAACAAAGGGCTGATAACATGCTTGGCATAAAGCTGCGCGGCTATTTCTCTGTTAGGAGAAGAAACAATTTCCTTTGTTTCTCTCCAAAGCAGCTTTTCTTTCTCTGTTAACTCTGACAAGTGATCCCGGGCGGCGGCGGCGGCGGAGCACCCTGAGCCTGAGGATCCATTCCTCTCTACCTTCTGTATCCTCATTACTTTTCCAAGCTATTTTCAACGATCCATAAAATCAAAAATACAGCTCAACCAACACCCCCCCACCCACCCACCCACACACACACACACACACACACAAAAGATAAAAGAAGAAAAAAAAAACAAAAAAGCAACTTTTCAATTTGAATTAGAAATTTATTGGTGCTTTCTTACTGAAACAAACAAAAGCCAAAAAAAAAAAAGGCGTACAAAAGCGGGAGACGATCCGGTGTAGGCGAGGACAATATTGGCAGCACCCTCGCCTCTGTAGACCCAATCAGCCGCGTCCTTCGCCTTTAATTTCACCTCCATATTTCTCTTCTTTCTCGTTCTCTTGTTTTTCAAAATTGAAATTCCGTCTGCGGCGAATCACGGCAGCAGCATCAGATTACACCTCTCCGCATTGCGTACATCGAACGTTCAATGAAAAAAAGCAGAGAAAGCGGGAGGAAAGTTGAGTACCTTTTAGGAGTCAAGTCTTGAAAGTCGCTCACACCTGATCAAGATTTCCAGACTCTTTCTACTAGGAATCGTGAAACCAGAAAATATTTAAAGACCCGAAAAATACAAAAAAGAGAGAAGCTTTCACTTCAATGCATCGGCCTCGTGAGGTCATAAAGCCTTTGGATTCTATCAAAGTCGTGGAGGAGACTGAAGGAATGGAGTTGGTAGTGCGAGTGAGAGTGGGTGCGAGACGAGAGAAGAAGAATCAAAGTAAATGCTTTTATTCTGACCAGAAATAAAATAAAATAAAACAAAATGCTTTTAACTTTTTTTTTTCTTTTTTCTTTTTTGAGAAAGTGGGAGACTCCCCGCACCCAAGAAAGCGAGTTCATTGGTAAATTCATTAAATAATGATAATTTATTTAATTATTTATTTTTTAAAATCTTTTTAATATCATTTATCAGGTGTCTTATTCCCATTTAATTTGTTATAATTGTTAATTATTGTTATTGATAATTAATTTTATTATCGATTATTATTAGTAATAAATAAAATAAAATAATAAAAATATTTTATTAAATTAATATTATTTATTAGTAATAATTATTAAAATAAATAATTAAAAATTTTTACTCATTATAAACAAAATATTTAAAAAGTTAAAATATTATTATTATTATTAAAAAGATTTAATTTAAATAGTATTTATCAGTTACTATTATATTTAAAAAGTAATTTAAGATTAATTTTTCTTCCAACTATTTTTTAAGTGTTTTCTCAACAAATAATAATTTTAAAAAAATTTTACTAAATACCCAACTCATTGTTTGTTTTTTTAAAGACCAAAACCGAGAGCACTCCCTAAACAGTAAAAACATTCTCTTAAATATATCTACTTGGCATTGGGGTGTTTATAATCATAGTTTTAGAAATCAAATCAGTTATTAGTAAATTGGTGATGCGAAGGATCAATTGTTCTTTTTTTGAAATCTTATGGCAGTGCTTGCTAGCTATTAAAATACTAAAAAAAGAAAGAATAACCTGAAAAATAGGTGAAAACAATTGAAGAATGTACACGGTAATCGAAGTGCACAATTGGAAACTGCAAGTTGCACGACCCCATAGGAATTTTTCAAATAACTACAACAACAAAACAGCATACTTTATACCCAAAGCCTTTAGTCTTTTTCATGGATTTCATTCACAAAAATGAACAGTGGATCTTAATTGAAACTGAGGAACTACAAAGCAATCTTGTTGTTACCGGAGAATTAGGGAGAAGAATAGCTCACCCACGGATGAAATGTAGTTCGAGCAGGGGCTGGGACAAGGTGATTCTCTCTCGGCTTTCCTCTTTATTGATGCGGCCAGAGTAACTTTTTGTTTATTGGATAAAGGATGTGAAAAGAATTTGATTCTCGTCGGCATTCAATTTGGTAACTCTAATGCCTATATCTCTCGCTTGCATTTTGCAGACGACACAATCGTCTTTTGTAGAGATGGGGGAGCTTCATTTGGTAGACCTGAAGAGGGTCCTTAGATGCTTTGACTTGGTCTCTTGATTAAAAGTAAATTTCTACAAAAGTTCCATCGTGGGTTTAAATACTGATGGCCATTTAACTTTGATAAAATCTATCCTCTTATCTCTCTTTCTATATTATCTTTCGATGTTAAGAATTCCCAAGTAGCAAGTAGCTAAAGAAATTGTGAACTTGCAAAGAAGATTTTTCACGTTAAGGAATGATAAGAATAAGATGCATGGTCAGTAGGGTTATTATGTAAGCCGAAGAAGTGTGGAGGCCTTGGTGTTGGCTTACGAAGAAAAACCAAGCCCTTTTATTCAAATGGCCATGGAGATTTATTTGACCCTATAAAGGATACGCTTTGGAAACAAATTATTTGTAGTATGCATAATTACAAATTTTCTGATTGTCTCCCTACAATAACCTCTCGTAACAACTCTAGCATATGAGATAATATCATCCACTCTTCGTCTTTGATGATACTATTCAAAGAATGCTTCTAGGTGGCACCTGCTGATGGGAGAAAGGGGAGGCGCAACGGAGTATAAATAGCCCCAAAAAAACTTCTCCCGCTTGCTTGAACTTATGAGGAGATGATTAAATAACAAAAATGACAATGCAGATAAACCATGTAAAAGAACACACCAATTTTACATAAAAAACTCCTTCAAATTAAAAGAGGGGAAAAACCACGGATACTTTAAATCAGAGGTCAGCTCCACTATAATCAAGTGAGTACAATAGAGGTATACAACCTCAATTACATCAAACAAATTGAACAAAATTCAATTTGGATTAAACAAGAAACCTGTGAGTTAAGTAAGACAAGCCAACCACGTTCTGTCAATTACAACTCAACAGGTAGATCTCAAGGCAGTAATCCAACCGTTCAAGATGAACCTCCAGATGTCCCCTACCAGCTGTCCAAATTGCAGCTCAATCGGACCACGGATCAAAAATCATCAACGCGGTTTACCAATTCTGCCACAGATGAGAGAGCAGAGAGTTGCCAGAATTGAGAGGCTTCAGTTCAAATGGAAAACCTGACCTTTCAGTTCACAGAAACCCAATCCAACCGTTCCCAAACAAGATCTATGTGTCCTCAAACTACTGACCAAAAATCAGCTCAATCGGACCACAAACAGTATTTCAATTATACGGTTGATCAAAACTGTCACAGATGAGAGAACAGAGAGTTACCAGAATCGAGAGGTTTCGATTCGAATAGAAAACCTGATCTTGCAGTTCACAAAAATCAGATCCAACCGTTCACAATCAAGATCTATGTGTCCTTCAACTACTGACCAAATATCAGTTAGATCGGACCACAAACAGTTATTCAATTACACCGTTGATCAAAACTGCATACAGAAAATTGCCCATAAAATAGACCTACGAAAACGGAAGAGAAGTAAGACTTACAGTGCTCGAAATCTAATCTCCACCATTCAGAAATAAGAACCAAATGTCCTCTATCAACCAGCCAAGTTTGAAACTGATCTGACAAAGAAATCGCTTCCAAATGCAAGATCAAAGAGACTATCTTCTTCTTCTTTTTTTTCTTTTTTTTCTTTCTCTCGAGCGACGACCTCCCTTCTCTCTCCCTTTTCCTTTTGTTTTTCTTTTTCTCTCACACGGGCGACGGCTCACACACTCTCTCAATCCATTTGGTTTATTTTAGCTAAAGGGGTATTTATACCCCTTTAATATCTTTTTACGTAATGGTCCATATAGGAAGGGGCCAATTAACCCAACAATTCTCTCCCTCCCGACTATGTAGAAATATTGGTCATCCCAGCTAATGTACAATACAACTCAAATTTTCATCTTGATAATACCTTTGTTATCATATCAGTAACGTTATTATCTGTATGAATTTTTTCAAGTGCTAACTGTTTAGAATCAAAAACATCTCGTATACAATGATATCGCACGTCAATATGTTTTGACTTAGTATGAAAAGTTGGATTCTTACCAAGATGGATGACACTCTGGCTATCACAATACAATACATAATTTGATTATTGAAAACCAAGTTCCTTTATAAATCTTTTCATCCAAAGCAACTCTTTAGATGCTTCAGTTATTGCAATAAATTCTGCCTCTGTAATGGACAATGCAACACACTTCTGCAATCGAGATTGCCAACTCACTGCTCTCTCTGCAAGAGTAATCACATAACCTGAAGTAAACTTTCTGGAGTCAATGTTACTTGTCATATCTGAATCTGTGAATCCAGTCAGGATAGACTTATCACTCCTAAAACAAAGTCTCAAATAAGTGGAACCTCGTAAATATCTTATTATCCACTTCACTGCATCCCAATGCTTTTTACTAGGATTTGAAAGGAACCGACTAACTGTGCCAACTGCATGAGCTATATCAGGTCTCGTGCACACCATTGCATACATCAAACTGCCAACGACTGATGCAAATGAAACTCTTTGCATCTTTTTCTTCTCTTTCTCTGTAGAAGGACATTGGTTAATATATAATTTAAAGTGTGTAGCAAGAGGAGTACCTACCACTTTAGCCTTATCTATGTTAAACCTCTGAAGTACTTTTTCAATGTACTGCTTCTGGGACAGGTACAACCTTTTCTTTTTCCTATCCCAAGTGATTGACATGCCGAGAATTTTCTTTGTTGGTCCCAAGTCCTTTATGGCAAAGGACTTGCTCAACTTTTACTTCAACTTTTACTTCAACTTGTTAATTCTAATAGAATTACGACCAACAATAAACATATCATCTACATAAAGTAGTAGAATGATAAAATCATCATCAGTAAATCTCTGAATAAAAACACAATGATCAGAAGTAGTCTTTTTATAGCCTTGCTCCCCCATAACAAACTCAAACTTCTTATACCATTGTCTCGGAGCTTGTTTCAAGTCATACAAGTTTTTCTTCAACTTGCACACATAATCTTCTTTTCCTTCCACCTCAAAACCCTCTGGTTGTTTCATATAAATTTCTTCTTCCAAGTCACCATGGAGAAAAGCTATTTTGGCATCCATCTGCTCAATCTCTAAGTTATGGCTAGCAGCCAAACTCAACACAACTCGAATGGAAGATATTTTTACCACCGATGAGAAGATCTCTTCAAAGTCAATGCCTTGTTTTTGACTGAATCCTTTAACAACCAATCTGGCTTTATATCGTGGACATGAAGTATTTTCTTCTTGTTTTATTTTATAAATCCACCAATTCTTTAAAGCCCTTTTGCCTTCAGGTAACTCTACTAACTCATAAATAGAGTTATCATATAAGGATTTCATCTCATCTGTCATGACATCGATTCAGTGCTGCCCGTGCTCACTCTCAACTGCTTCTGTATAACACTCAGGTTCTCCCCCGTCAGTTAACATCACAAACTCATCAGGAGAGTACCGAGTAGAAGGCACTGGAATTCTATTGGACCTCCGTGGCTGAAACGGAGGTGAATGTATGTACGAATGATCTTTTATTGGAGCATCAATATCACCTGCACCCTCCATATTATGATCCTGTTGAACATTCTTATCACATTCTTGAATATCACCATAAACATCAACCGGATCATTCAGAGGTGTCTGGGGAAATGGAACAATATCAGCAGGACTATCATTAACCTGAGGAGTTGACTTCTCAATGTATTCAATGTTTTGATCCTCAACGAACACAACATCTCTACTCCTTACAAGCTTTTTCTCAACCAGATCATATAAACGGTACCCGAAGTCATCTTCACCATAACCAAGAAAGATACACTGCCAAGTCTTCACATCTAACTTCCCTCTTTCATCTTTAGGGACATGAATAAAAACCTTACAGCCAAAGACTCGTAAATGGTCATAAGAGACTTCCTTACCAAACCACACTTTGTCTGGAATATCACCTTGTAACGGAGCACTAGGAGACAAATTAATTACATGTGTCACTGTATTCAAAGTTTCACCCCAAAAGGATCTAGGTAATTTTGCATATGAGAGAAGACATCTGACCCTCTCAATCAATGTTCTGTTCATCCTTTCTACTAAACCATTTAACTGTGGTGTCTTGGGAGGTGTCCTATGGTGTCTGATCTCATACTTTCTGCAGTATTCATCAAATGGACCACTATACTCACCACCATTATTAGTGCGGACACATTTCAGCTTTTTACCAGTCTATCTCTCAACAAAAGTATGAAATTGTTTAAATACACCAAAGACTTGATCTTTAGTCTTTAACGTATAAACCCAAAGCTTCCTTGAGTGATCATCAATAAAAGTCACAAAATAAAGAGCACCACTAAATTAGCATACCTTCAAAGGACCACACACATCAGAATGCACCAATTCAAGCAACTCTGATTTCCTTGAAGGTGAGTGACTCTTAAATGTAACTCTATTTTGTTTTCCAGCAAGACAGTGAGGACACTTCTTTAAAACTGCACTCTTTATATTTGCAAGCTGGTTCTTTCTTACCAAACAATCCATTCCCTTTTCACTCATATAACTGAGCCGCTTATGTCATAATTCAATGAAATTATTATTATCTACTGCATTTACAACATCTTTGAAGATAACAGCTTGCATGAAATATAAACTGGAGTATTTCTTACCTCGTGCCACAATTAAAGAGTATCTGGTAAGTTTCCACTGACCATCACTAAAGGTACTGCAAAAACCTTCATCATCCAATTTTCCCATTGAAATCAAATTCAAATGGATATCAGGGACATGTCTAACATTTCTTAATGTCAGCTGTGCTCCATTGCCGGTCTTTAAGCAAACATCACCAATGCCAATGACCTTTGCTAAGCCATTATTACCCATCTTCAAAATTCCAAACTCATCGGGAGTATATGTTGTGAAGAACTCCATTCTTGAAGTAACATGAAGAGAAGCACCACTATCTATGACCAAATCAGTCTCATGAGATGCCAAATTAATTACATCCTTATCACAAACAATAATGAGGTCACCAGAACTAGAAGTGGATGCAGTAGCAATACGATCATTACTCACATTCTTTTTCTCGTGCCTATCACTGCTATCTTTATTTTCTCTCTTCCACTTGTAACACTTTTTCTGAATATGACCCATCTTCCTGTAATAATGACACTGGACATTCTTGTACTTAGATCGTGACTTGCTTCGACTCTTACTTCTACCATTTTTACCATTTTCTTTTCCTTGACTTCTCCCCCTATTTTCAATAATTAGAACCTCTGATTTAGATGATGATGAACCCTGAGACTTCCTTCTCATCTCCTCATTCAACACACCACCCTTTACAAGTTTCATTGATAAAACACCACCGGAGGCAGAATTAGCAAGAAACATTCGAAAAGTCTCCCAAGAATCAGGTAAGGTAGCAAGTAACCATAACCCAAGAACTTCGTCATCAAACTTAATGCCCATGCTTGATAGCTGATCAATGAGACCCTGAAATTCATTTAAGTGGTCAGCAACAGAACTCTCTTCATTATATCTCAACCGCATCATTTTCTTCAATAAGAACAACTTGTTATTGCCAGACTTTGAAGCATACAAAGTCTCAAGTTTGCTCCACAAAGTTCGTGAACGTGTCTCATTGCAAATGTGATTATAAACATTATCATTAACAAATTGCCGTATAAAACCACAAACCTGTTCATCCTCAAACTCTCATTCTTCATCAATTTTAGACTTAGGTTTCATAGTAGCAAATACTGACAAATGCAATTTCTTCACAAATAGGAGATCCTTCATTTTATTCCTCCATATATGATAATTCGTGTCATTCAAACAGACCAATTTATTCATATTCAACTCCATCATTCAAACAAGCCAAATACACCAATTAGGGCTCTGATACCATTCTGATGGGAGAAAGGGGAGGCGCAGCGGAGTATAAATAGCCCTAAAAAAACTTCTTCCACTTGCTTGAACTTATGAGGAGATAATTGAATAACAAAAATGACAATGCAAATAAATCACGCAAAAGAACACACCAATTTTACGTGGAAAACCCCTTCAAATTAAAAAAGGGGAAAAACCACAGACACTCTAAATCAGAGGTTAGCTCCACTATAATCAAGTGAGTACAATAGAGGTACACAACCTCAATTACATCAAACAAATTGAACAAAATTCAATTTGGATTAAACAAGAAACTTGTGAGTTAAGTAAGACAAGCCAACCACGTTCTGTCAACTACAACTCAACAAATAGATCTCAAGGCAGTAATCCAACCGTTCAAGATGAACCTCCAGATGTTCCCTACCAGCTGTCCAAATTGCAGCTCAATCGGACCACGGATCAATAATCATCAACGCGGTTTACCAATTCTGCCACAGATGAGAGAGCAGAGAGTTGTTAGAATTGAGAGGCCTCAGTTCAAATGGAAAACCTGACCTTTCCGTTTACAGAAACCCAATCCAACCGTTCCCAAACAAGATCTATGTGTCCTCAAACTACTGACCAAAAATCAGTTCAATCGGACCACAAACAGTATTTCAATTATACGGTTGATCAAAACTGTCACAGATGAGAGAACAGAGAGTTACTAGAATCGAGAGGCTTCGATTCGAATAGAAAACCTGACCTTGCAGTTCACAGAAATCAGATCCAACCGTTCACAATCAAGATCGATGTGTCCTTCAACTATTGACCAAATATCAGTTAGATCGGACCACAAACAGTTATTCAATTATATAATTAATCAAAACTGCATACAGAAAATTACCTAGAAAATAGACTTACGAAAATGGAAGAAAAATAGGATTTACAGTGTTCGAAATCTAATTTCCATCGTTTAGAAATAATAACCAAATATCTTTTATCAACAGACCAAGTTTGAAGTTAATCGGACAAAGAAATTTCTTCCAAACACAAAATCAAAGAGACTATTTTCTTTTTCTTTTTTTTCTTTCTGTCGGGCGACGGCCTCCCTTCTCTCTCCCTTTTCCTTTTTTTTCTTTTTCTCTCACGCGGGCGACGGCTCACAGACTCTCTCAATCCATTTGGTTTATTTTAGATAAAGGGGCATTTATACCATATTTTTTTAGGTAATGGTCCACATCAGGACCAATTAACCCAACACCTACTTCCTCGTGGGAAATGGGGTGCTATTCCTTTCCGGATCCATTGCTATCGTATCAAAAGTAGCGGGATGATCAATGATGATAGAACCCCAATAGTCCGTTCCGTTATAATCTATTGTATGCAGTTTCAGTGTCTTTTTTACCTCCCTCGATGCTTTGGCTTTTTGAAGAATGAAAGGTAAATAGCAGCTCAGAACCATGTTTCTGTGCTTCTTATTAAAAGCAGAGCTCGAAGTACCTGAACTCGGATTGCGGAAATGAAGTGTCATTGCGCTTCTTGCTGGAACCAAAATACTCTTATAACTCGGGAAGACACCAAAGCCCACTTGAGGGCCACTCCTTGGAAAACATCAACCAATTCTTCATTCTTATCAATGCTCACTTCTACCCCTTTCTCTTTCTCTGGCTTATTTACCTTTATCCTCCGCGCTGACGGGGACAGCTTGGAGCCTAAGTATACGCTAGCCGCCTGGAACATCTGGTCGACTGTGAGTCCATCAAACTCCTGAATGACTACAGTGAGTTGGGACGATAAATGGGTCGATAATTTTTCGAGGGACGAACGAAAGTATTCACTGACGGCGTCGGGGACAAGGTCGCCGACGATGGAGCGGAAGAGGATGGCAGAGGCAGCGAGAGACGCTGCCACTGATAGGACCGTTTCGGTTTCGGGGAGTGGTGGCATGCTTTCCTTTTGGAGCCACATTCTTCCACTTTTGTTTTTTGTTGGGCTACTGAATTGGATTGACAAGCAAACCCTCTGAGGAATCAGACGAAGGGCAGAGAAGGGTTTTTCCAGCTAGCTGGGAGAGACAAAAAAAAAAAAAAAACTTCGACAGGATGGACACAACTTCTGTCCAGGGGCCACTGGTGACGTGATGTGACGTCTTTAATTAAAAATTTATTTATTTATTGTTTTAAATTTTAAATTATTTGTTAACAAAATAATTGAATTTGTAATAAAATTGATTGGATGTAAAATAAAATTAATAGAATTGTGCAATAACATTTTATACGTTATAATCGGTTGTTGCATGTCAATATATAATAATATAACCGGATGTATAACAAGATCGATAAAATTATGCAATAATATTTTTACACATTATAACTTATTTGTTATACATTCAATCAAGTTAGTTGCACATTCGCTTAATTTGAACCGAAAACTAAAATTTTTAATACAGATGATGTCAACCCTTAAACATAGGTTTTCTCTGTCGATCAACCTTTTTCTTTTTTAAAAATTGTTTCTATTTTCTCATTTGTCATGAAAATGTTTTACTTTAAAATGGGCCTATGTGCCAATCATAGCCAGCTTGCATAGCTTACCCGTTCTTGTTCTTGTTCTATTTCTAGTACTAGTTTTGATTCTAAAGTAGGTAAATGGACGAGTTTGAGTTTTGTACTCTCCCTCGCGACCAACAAAGATAAAAAGAAAAGGAAAAAGGGAGTCAACGGAGGAAAACAGAGAGTGCAGAGTGGACGAGACGCGCCGAATTTAGCCTTAAATGTTGCACTGTTTTTCCAATGGATTATGGAAACGAACCATTGTCTTACATATTTGGAAACGAGGGTCGCATAGAGCATTGGTAATAGACCTATGGCCCAGGTGTACCACCGTGCTCCCCATAGTGCCAGTCCTCCCCATGCTCTATGCCCAAATGCAACCGAGAAAGATCCTACAGCCTACGATAATCTTCTCCCTCCATTCTGTCCTTATCAGCCACGACAGGCCATACCCTTCTGGCCATGATGAATCCTGACAACTGTTGATTAATGCAAGCTACCTCGAACGTTCCCATTAGGGACTGAAAAAAACAGAAAAAAAACCTCTATTTATCTGTGGTCTTAGGAATTTAACCCTTGTCAATTAGGCCAACCCTTAGGATTTTATTCACTTTACTATAAGAATAACATTATTTTAATTCTTATTACACTATAATGTGGAAATCGCGTATCTCTAAGAAATTTATTCAAAGATTAAATGCTTTTACAAGCTATCAATCTGCCTTGCATCACGATTTGCAACATTTTAATTGTAGCTTGACATTCAACCGTCGTTTATGTGACTTCTCACAGTTACAGACAATGGGCCATGAGACTCCAAATTCTGCAAGCCAACAAGATCATGTAAATAAATAGAAAAACTTAAATAGTAATGCTTATAAAATAACATAAAATAATAAAACATATAAATTAATTATATTTTATTTTACTGTTATTTTAACTTTGTTCGCTAATATTTGAGATCTATTTTTATGTACTCATCAATAGATGTTGGAGCTATAAGAATTAATCGACACAATTGTGATGACGGTAATATTTGTTGGGTAAATTACTCAAGAGGGACAGAGCACATTCCTATTTAATAAGTATCATTCGATTATATTGTCAAACTTTTATTATTATATCTAATATTTTAATTTTTTTATTTGTTATTTGTTATTTATCTAATAGCTGTTTACTTTTATATTGAATTTGAATAAGATTTTTTTAAAGAAATAATATCAATATATAATTTCTTAATAAATTTATTAAGTATGTTATATTTTAATTTTAAATAAAAATTAAAAAATTAGACATTGATACACAAAATTTATAGTTTATACAATAAGAGCTCATAATAATAAATTCAATATTAATATTTGTATATTAATTATTATACTATTGTTATAAGTTTTTGTATAATATTAAATTGAATGCAAATTATCTAAAGTAATCAATTCTAATTAGTACTAATAATTTCAAGAAAAAAATTTCAAGGAAGAAAGACAAGATAGAAAGATGAAAATAAAATAAAGAAGAAAAAAAATATAATATAAAAAATAAATAAAATATATATGATAGAGTATGAGAGAGATAAAAATAAATAGTACTAAAAGTAATCAAGAAAATAAATATTTCTAAGAATTAAGAATAAAAAAATTGAAATTATCTTTTTATAATTTTTTGAATGTCATTTTTACTTTAAAAATTAATGTTAGAATTCAAAATAAAAACAAAATTAGGAATCAACTAATGAACATAATTTTTGTTATTTGTCTAAAAATAATAAAAAAAAAATCAAAAAACCAGAATATTACCAATTACACCTTAAGTGTTTGTTCCCCACGTAATTTTCTCACCCTTGCATACATAATATCTTATGTACCATAATTGTAGAGTAGATCATTTTAGACAACATAAAGCTTGAAGTATGTGGCATATATAGATAAGATACCACTATTCCTTATTTCTTTGACAAAATGTCATGTAAGGGCCATAAGTTCCTACAACTCTTTGTGTATAAATTATACAACTTATAACATATTGGTAACTATATTGAGTTATTGCATTTTTCACAGTAAGCAAGCAATAGCACTATTGGGTTCATTGGTCTCTTCTTATATAATGTGGAAGTCTAATTATTTTAGAGATAAACTTTAAATTTATTTGTTTTTGGCCTACAACCCAAAAACAATTAATAAGGGTATAAATACTCTTCTTTAACTACTGAAAACCCGATTAAGAAAAATAAAAAGGCTATAAAAGGAGAAAACAAAAAGGAGTTGGTTGACTGAAGAAATTTTTAGTTTGCAATAATGTTTTTATATCTTATTGTCTAAAAGTTAAAAGGTGTCTGATTGAGATGAAATTGAGATAGGTGATAGAAAATATCTAGCTCTTGATCATGAATAGTGAAGATTGTGTTTTGAGTGATGTAAGTCTAGGTTTTTGTTTAGTTTTGTAGATCTGCATCCAGGGCATTTTTTGTGCATAGTTTTTGATCAATTATGTAACTAGAAGGTTAATTTGGTCCAATTGAGTTGATTTTTGGTCAATAGTTAAAGGATACACATATTTTTATTATGGAAGGATGGATTGTATTTTGGTAATTTGTAAGGGTAGGTTTTTATCCAGAATTGAGGTCTTTGAATTCTTGTAATTTTCTATTCTCTTATCTATGACAATTTTGGTAAGTGGTATTGATGAACATTGACCTATAGTCTGATTGAATTGTGTTTTGGTCAACTGGTAAAAGTCATCTTTAAGTTCATTTTGAATGGTTGGATTATTGTTTTGCACATTTCTTGTTGAGCTATGCTTAATAGAACAGGGTTTGTCTATTTTGATCAACTCATTAGCCTCTCATTAGGTTTAAATTGAATTTGTTCAATTTGTTTGATGTAATTGCAATTATATACCTTTATTGTATTCACTTATTAATTATAGTAGAGTTGATTTTTAGATCAGAGTGCCCTATGGTTTTTTTTTTTTTGTTCATTTTGATTTGGAAGAGTTTTCCATATAAAAATTGGTATGTTCTCTTGTGTGATTGTTTTGATTGTTATATTTGTTATTCAATCATCTTCTCATAAGTTTAAGCAAGTGGGAAAAGTTCTTTAGGCTACTTGTATTCCATTGCTTTATCTCCTATTAAAATGGTATAAGAATTATTGGTTAGTTTGTTTGGCTTATTTGAATGATGGAATTGAATGTGAATTGAATGGTTTGTTTAAATGACATAATTATCATATATAAAGGAGTAAAATGAGGAATCTCCTATTGGTGAAAAAATTGCATTTGTCAGTATTTACTACTACTAAATCTGAGTTTAAGACTAATAAAGAATGAAATTTTGAGTATGAATAAGTATATGGTTTTATACAACAATTTGTTGATAATAGTGTTTGTAATTACATTTGGAATGAGACATATACATGAACTTTATGAAGCAAGCTTAAGATATTATATGCTTCAAAGATTGGTAATAACAAGTTATTTTTATTGAAGAATATAATGCAATTGAGATATAAATAAAGAAGTTTAGTTGCTAACCACTTAAATGAGTTTCAAGGTCTTATTGATTAGTTGCCAAGCATGGATATTAAGTTTGATGATGAGGTTCTCGGGTTATGGTTACTTATTGCATTACCTAATTCTTAGGAGACTTATTGGATTTCACTTTCTAATTCTACCTTCGATAGTGTTTTAACATTGGAACTTCTAAAGGGTGATGTGTTGAATGACGAGATAAAAAGAAAATCTCATAGTTCATTATCATCCAAATCAGAGGTTCTAGTTATTGAAAATAAGGAGAGAAGCTAAGAAAAATAAAAGGGTAAAAAAGGTATAATTAAAAGCCAAAGCAAGTTAAGATCAAAATACAAAAATGTTCAGTGTCAGTATTATGGAAAATAGGTCATACTTAGAAAAAATGCTACAATTGGAAGAAAGAAATAAAAGATGACAGTTACAAGTATGAGAAAAACACAATAATGGTAATGATCGTATTGCTAATACATCTACTTATGGTATTATTAACCTTATTATTCTTTGTGATGAGAATATAATCAATTTGACATCTCATGAGACTAATCGAGTTATAGATAGTGGTGTTTCCCTTCGTGTTACTTTGAGAAAGGAATTCTTCACAACATACACTTTTAATGATTATGCAACATTGAAAATGGGCAATAATAGCTTAGCAGAAGTTATTGGCATTAGTGATATTTGCTTAAAAACTAGTAATATAGCATAACTAACATTAAGGGATGTTAAAGATGTTTAAGATATCCATTTGAGTTTAATTTTAATATGAAAGTTTGATGATTAAGGATTTTGCAATACTTTTAGTGATGGCTAGTGAAAACTTACTAAAGGCCCCCTAATTATGACACAAGGTAAGAAATGCTACAGTTTATATGTCATGCAAACTTTTATCTTTAAAGATATTGCAAATGTTATAGAAAATGGAAATTCCATTGAATTGTGATATTAAGGGCTTAGTCATATGAGTGAAAAAAGGACGAATTGTTTGACAAGAAAAAGCTAGCTTTTAGACATGAAGAGTGTAACTTTAAGGAAGTGTCTTTACTATTTAGCTAAAAAACAAAATAAAGTTGCATTTAAGAGTACCCACCTTCAAGAAAATTAGAACTACTTGAGTTGTTCCATTCTAATATGTACGGTCCTTTAAAACTACACTTATTTAGTGATATTCTTTATGTTATGACTTTTATTAATGATTACTTAAGAAAATTTTGGGTTTATACTTTGAAGACTAAAGATTAGGTTTTTGACATACTCAAATAGTTTTATACCTTGATTGAGTGATAAATAATGAAGAAGTTAAAATATATCTTTACTAATAGTGGTGGTGAGTATAGTGACCCATTTGATAAGTATTACAAGGTATATGAGATGATATAATAGAGGACACCTCCTAAAATAATGCAATTGAAAGGATGAACAAAACACTAATTGAGAGGGTTAAATGTCTACTTTCAGATGAAAAATTACCCAAATCATTTTAGGGTAAAGCCTTGAATATAGTGACACATGTGATTAATTTGTCTCGTTCCTCTATAAGGTAATATTTTAGATAGAGTTTAGTTTGGTAAGAAAGTTTCTTATGATCATTTATGAGTCTTCGACTGTAAGACTTTTGTTAATGTCTCAAAAGATGAAATAAGGAAGTTTGATGTAAAGACTTAGTAGTTTATCTTTCTTAGTTATAATGAAGATGACTTTGGGTATTGATTATATGATTCAATTGAGAAGAAACTTGTTAAAAGCAGAGATATTGTATTTTTTTAATATTAAAACATTAAAAATATTGAAAAAGTAACTACTCAAAATAATAATAGTCTTGTTAATATTAATCCAATTCCATAGACACCCTTAAATGATTAAGTTAATGTTCAAGAACATGGAGAAAATGTTCAATATAATCATAATATATAAGGTGAAAATGGTATTGATACTTCTTTAAAAGATTATTCACTTACATCTTTACCTCTATTTTATCTATAAAGGTCTAATAGAGTTCTAGTGTCTTCTACTTAGTACTTTCCTAATAAGTTTATGGTGTTAACTAAAAAGGAGAGAACCTAAGTACTATGAAGAAATAGTTAAAAGTGAGCATAGGTAGTATTGGATAAATGCTATCATAAATAAGATGAAATCTTTGCATGACAACTCTACTTATAAGTTAGTGAAGTTATCTAAGGGTAAGAGGGTTTTGAAAAATCGATAAGTTTATAGGATAAAACAAGAAGAGAACACTTCACATCCATGGTATAAAGCTAGATTGATTGTTAAGGGATTTAGTCAAAGATAAGACATCGACTTTGAAGAGATATTTTTGTTAATGGTGAAATGTCTTCCACTTAAGTTATGTTGAGTCTAGTTGTATGCCAAGACTCAAAGATTAGGCAAATGGATGTGAAAACAACTTTTCTCCATTGTGACTTGGAAGAAGAAATTTACATGAAGCAACTATAAGACTTTGAGGTGAAAGGAAAAGAGGGTTCTGTGTATAAGTTGAAGAAAAATTTGTATGACTTAAAATAAACTCCAAGGTAATGGAATAAGACATTTGAATTTGTTATAAGGGATTAAGACTCTAAGAAGACTACTTATGATCGTTGTAGTTTTGTTCACAGATTCATTGATAATGATTTTATCATTTTACTATTTTATGTTAATGATATATTTATTATTGATCGTAATACTTCTAAAATTGTTACATTGAAGTGAGAGTTAAGTAAGTCTTTTGCCATGAAAGACTTGGGGCTAACAAAGAAAATTCTTAATATGTCAATTACTTAGGACATAAAAAATAAGAAGATGTATTTGTCTTAGTAATAGTAGATTGAAAAGGTGCTTTAGAGGTTTAATATGGATAAAGCTAAAGTGGTAAGCACTCCTCTTCTTACACATTTTAAATTATCTATTAACCAATGTCTTTCCATAGAGAAAGAGAAGGAAGAGGTGTAGAAAGTTCTTTATGCATTGACTGTAGGTAGTTTAATGTATACAATGGTGTGTACAACAATTAGTAAGTTTTTTTCAAATCCTAATAAGGAGCATTATAATGTAGTGAAGTGGATATAAAGATATTTATGAGGTTTTATTAATTCGAGACTTTATGTTATAAGTAATGAGCTACCTTTATTGGATATATATATTTAGATATATCAAGTAACATCAATTTTAAAAAATCTACTTTGACTTATTTGATCACTATTGTAGGAAGAGTAGTTAGCTAGCAATCTTAGTTACAAAAGTGTGTTGCATTGTCCATTATAGAAATATAGTTCATTATTATAATCAAAGCATCTATTTGGATAAAAAGTTTCACGAAAGAACGTGACTTTGAATAACCAAAATATGTGTTGTATTGTGACAATTAAAGTGCAATCCATCTTAGTAAGAATCCAATTTTTTGTACTAAGTCAAAACATATTAATATGCGATATCATTGAATACGTGATATTTTTAATTATAAATAATGTAACACTTGAAAAGTTTTATATAAATGATCATGTTACTAATATGTTGACAAAGACATTACTTATAGGAAAGTTTAACCTGTGTTGTCTATTGGCCAGGATGACTAATACCTCTATATAGTAAAGAGAGGGAGAATAATTGAGCTTATTAGTCCTTTTTTATGTGGTGTGGGAGTCCAAATATTGTGAAGATATAACTTATATGTATTTGTTTTTGGCCAATAACCTAAAAATACATAATGAGGGTATGAATACCTTTTTTTGGCTAATGAAAACCCAATTAAAAAAGATAGAGAGGTATAGAAGGAGAGAAAAAGAGAGTTGGGTGACCAAAGGAATTTTTAGCTTGAGGTGATGTTTTTATATGTTACTATTTAAAAGTCAAAAAATGTTCGATTAAGGTGAAATTTATATTGTTAATAGATGACTTTTAGTTCTTGATTTTGAACAATGAAGATTGTGTTCTAAGCACTTTTAGTCCATGGTTTTTTTTTTCTTCAATTTCATAGGTTTACATTCTAGGTATTTTTCTGAGTACAATTTTGATCAATTGTGCAATTGGAACATTGATTATAGTCCAATCAAGTTTATTTTTGGTCAATTGTTTAAGGATACATATATCCTTATTGTGGACAATTGAATAATGTTTTTGGTAATCTATAAATGCAAGTTTTTGATTGAAAACTAAAACTTATAAATTTTGATAACTTTTTATTCTCTCATTTGTGATAATTTTGGTAAAACTTATTGATGTACATTGATTTGTGGTCTAATTTAATTGAATTTTGGTTTGCTAGTAAGAGACATCTAAAAGTTCATATGAATGGTTGGTTTGTTGTTTTGAAGTTTACTTGTTAAGTTGTAATTAATAAGTTATGACTAGTTTGCTTTGGTTAACTCATTAGCCTTTTATTGGGTTAAAATTGAATTTGTTCAATTTGTTTGACATAATTACAGTTGTATACTTTTATTATACTTATTGATTATAGTGAAGTTGATTTTTAGAGTAAAGTGTATTATGATTTTTTTTTCCTTTTTAATTTAGGGGGTTTTTCATGTAAAAATTGATATGTTTTTTTTATATGATTACTTGGATTATCATATTTATAATTCAATTATCTGCTTATAGATTCAAGTAAGTGAGAGAAGTTGCATGAACTATTTATACTCCATTACCCATTCTCCCATTAAGCATATCTCTCTCTCTCTCTCTCTCTCTCTCTCTCTTTCTTTCTTATTCTTTTTCTCTTTATGTATATTGGAAAAGAGTAGTAGCCCATCTTTAGTTACCAAAGAAAAAGGTATAAATTAAACAAATTGGATAACTATTTGCCTACTATGTTTGAAAGGGAAAGAATAAAGATGATATAACACAATAATTTCTCATTTATATAGAATAATAATAAAATAATATTGGTATTCAAGTAAGAGTAACCATTAATAACTATTATTATAAAAATAAAGGAAAAATAATACATCATATGAATGTAAATGAAATTAAACTAAATAAAAAAAAAGGATATAATGTCTATAGCCTACTTGAAACTATCCCTAAGAATAGTTTTCACCTATATAGATAATGTCTTAGTGCAACAAGTTATAGTGACTATCTTTTCAAGATACAACAAACCTTCATACTAATGTGCATTTTAAATAGTGAGACAATATAAATAGTATTGATTTGGTTAATCTAACAATTTTAGTAAGAGAAAGAAAAGAGTAAGAAGTGATGCCTTTTCTTTTTTAATATATATGGATGAGGAAGAAGTTCTTTTATATTGCTTTTAACTTAATGTCTCATAATGATGAAATTAAAAATAAAGATAATGATTGGTGGTTATGGTAGTTTTATTATTATAATAATTAGTCTTCTAACAACTATTTTTTAAATAATTAAAAATGACTAATCAAAATGACTAGTTTGACCAATATAATCTAAAAGGTCTCCAAAAACATTTTCATATTGTACCTCCCATATCAGGCTTAGGTTTTGGGCCGTTCACTTATACATGATGCCTTTCTTAGGTCTTTTTATTTTGTATGGTATAAAATAAATGTTGTCTTATAAGCAAATATAATATAATTTCTCATTTCTAATATGAGATATAAGTTTTTCAAAATACACTTATTTCCCAACATTCTCTTACATATTTTAAAAGGCTGAACTTTGTAACATTAACTAATGAGTATATAACATATCATTTTAGATGTCTTTTGGACTATAAACCAAAAACTAGGATACATAAGTTTTGATATTCAAAAGGATGGTGAAATTAAAATTTTTTATAAACCATGACTTTTTAATGAATAATTACTACTATGTTATATTCTTTGTGATCATACTGTTTGATGCAACTTAGCATTATTAGGCCTTACGCTTACATAGTTTATTTTCATGAGAGCTCTAAAAATCTTGCCTAAGATCTTATAAGAATGGCCCATCCACTCTCATATAGTTAAATCTATTAAGTATGTATTCCAATAACACATCAGTTGTAAGGGCTATAAAATTTATTAAAAGTATAAGTCAATTTCAAATATTGAAATTATCGCACTATATACACTATAATAAGAGACTTTACAATTTTAACAATGCATATGAAAGGTCAATTAGTGACTTGTTATTTCTCATATGAACTTTAAGAGATCTCGTATCATATAGGTTGGGTTCTTATCACTCTTGACCATACTTTATAGGCATTAGTGTCATTTCCTTTGATATATTTTCCACTACCTTTTTTCCTAGTGGTTTAATTAGAGGATCAACCAAATTCATCTTTAATGTTATGAAATTTATTGATATCATTACTCTATTATTTAACAGTTGCTTTACTAATTCATATCTTAGATGAATATGTCTATTTTTCCTATTATATGACTTGCTTATTATATGAGCAATGATGACTTGGCTATTATAATGCATCGATACCAATGGCATTAGTTTCATTTATAATAAAATGTCCATTAGGAAATTCCTCAACCAATCTACCTCTACAGTAGTCATCTTTAAGACCATAAACTCAAATTCTATGGTTGACTACATAATAATTATTTGCTTGGTAAACTTGCAAACAACTGCTTTATGTCCAAGGATGAAAATATAGCCACTTATGAATTCTATCTCATCTAAATCAACAATCCAGTTAGCATTATTATACCCTTTTAGTATAGTGAGAAATTCATTATATAATATACTATGGTTTATGGTACCTCTTAAATGTTTTAAAATTTTTGGAAAAATATTTCAATGATTATAGTTTAGATTATGAATATATCTACTCAGTTTACACACAACATATGCAATGTCAAGATGCGCAAAATTCATTAGATGCATTAAGTTATCAATTATTTGAGCATACTTAGACTAAGATATACAATTACCATTGTGTTTTACTAAATGTGTATTTGCCTCAAAAGAAGTGAAAACTAGTTTCACATCAATACATTCATATTTCTTAAGAAGTTTCTTAAGATAATATTCTTATGATAGAAATATATCATTAAGATTTCTAGATATCTTCACTCTTAAAATGACATTTGCTTTACCCAAATTCTCAATATCAAAATATGATACAAGTAGTGATTTCATATTGATTATCAAGTTTATGCTAAAACTAAATATAAGTATGTCATCAATATATAAACATATAATAAAACAAGTATCATTTCAAATTTTTGTATAAACACATTTATCAACACCAGCAACCAAAAAATCATTAAAGATTAAAATATTATCAAACTTTTCATGTCATTATTTAAATGCTTGTTTCAACCCATATAAAGATTTAACAAGTTTATGAAGTTTTTTCTCTTAGCTAGGTACTACAAAACCTTTAGGTTGTAACATATATATCTTTTCATCAGGTTCACTATATATAAATGTAGTTTTAACATCCATTTGATAAACAAAGAGAGTATAACCAAATGTTAATGTAATCAAGACTTCAATGGATGCAATTCTAGCAATAGAAGCAAAAGTACCAAAGTAATCAATATTGTTTATTTAAGTATATCTTTTTCCTACAATTTTAACCTTATACCTGTTAATAGATCCATTTAGTGTATATTTTTTTAAGATCCACTTTTAGCTTATAAGTTTGGCTCTTGTAGCTAAATCTACTAAGTCACATATACCATTATGATTTAAAGAATTAATCTCACTCTGTATGACTTCTATCCATACATTAAAATTACTAAATGATACTGTTTTAAAATAAGTCAAAAGATCATTGTTTATTATTGGAATGTAAAAATCATCACTAAATGTCTTTTATACTCTCTATCTTTTACTCCTTAATTTTGGTTCAAAATATGTAATAAAGGATTTTCTCTCTAACTCAAGTATAGTGTAATTAATAATACTAATTCCTTTTTCATAAAAAATATATGTTTAGAAAACTTTGCATTCTTTGTTTCAATGATAATGTTAGCATAACAAACATTACTCTCAATAACAAGAAAATGATAAGTAATACTTTGATTTGTATAACCTAGAAACATAAATTTGAGGTCTTAGAACTTATTTTTCCTCTTCACTATTTTTGGCTACAATATTTAATAAGACACCTCCATACTTTTAAATAACTAAAACTAAGAGAATACCCCTTCCATGGTTCATATGAAGTCTAACTAATTTTCTTATATACAAATATGTTTTGCAAATAACATATAAACAATATTGCCTCTCTTTATAAATTATTAGGAGCTTTAGAATTAATAAGCATAACATTCATCATTTCTTTCAGAATTATGTTTTTCTTTCTACTATCTCATTTGACTTTGATGAGTAATGAGGTGTAACCTTATGAATAATACCTTATTTTTTTATAGAAATCTAACAATATATGAGGTCTGTTCCCTCATCTCTTATCCAATTTAAATCTTTTAATCTTTTTGCCTAATTAGTTTTTTACTTCCTTTTTATATTTGATAAAAATATCACACACTTTATCCTTGTCTCTTAATAAAATAAAATAAAAAAAAACTCTAGTGTATCCAGAATAGTCATCTATGAAAGTCATATAAAATCATTTGCCACATCTAGTCATAGTACTCTTTAAATCTCCCAAATCAGAATGGATTAAACTAAGTAATTCAGTCTTTAATTGCATTAATTTGCAATTTTTCTTCGCTAATTTGGCCCTCGCGCAAATCTTACACTTACCCATATCACTACGTAAACTTTCAATCAAATTAGTCTGTTTCAACTTCTAAATATAAAGATCACTCATATGTCCTAGTCTAACATGTCATAGATCATAAGAATCAATAATATAAGTAGAAGAAGTAGATGCATTTTCATCATTGATAGCATTAAGTACATTCAAAATAAAAGGTCTCTAGTTATAGTAAGTTTTTCCATAAATACATCATTTTTAGTCTAACAATATATCATTTTTAGTTAAGATAACTTTGTTAGGCCTAAACGAGATTTTTACTCCAATCTTTTTTAATAAGGATATAAAAACCAAATTGATGTGAATTTTTGGTACGTAAAGTACATCATTAAATGACAACACCTTTCCTAAAGTAAGTTAGATAAGAACTTTGTCCTTACCCAGGACAAATGTTGTTCTTGAATCTCTTATAAAGACATTTTCTTCTCCATACCCTATTAGTATGTAAAAGATCAATGCATTTTTGTCCCTATAAATGTGCCTTGTAGCACTATAAACTATTGCCCATTTTTTAAGTTGGTGGCAACATTGACTTGAGAAATGACAACAATAATAACATATGTTTTCACCAAATTGGCATTAGGTATATCACTCTTTTTCTTATATTTATATTAAAGGGCATAATGCCTTACTTTTTCACACATAACAAATGTCTTGTTTTCTTGAAAGTTGGATTCCAGATCTTAGGCTTATCATACCTTAAAGATATATTATCATACTTTTTTCTATTGTGATGATGATAATGATTGTAATGGTTTTTTTCTCCTTTCATTTGTTCCACTACATTTGCTTTTAATATCATCTCTTTTTCTTTGCTTTCCTTGATCAAATTCTATATTTGTCCTCAATCAGTATATGCATAATGATATCCTCCAGTGACATGTGCTTCCTCTTGTATTTGAGTCATTACTTGTATTCATTCCAAGACTGTGGAAACTTTTCATGAGACAACCTATTATACACTTCTTTGACAGCTTGATGTTCTTAATTTTTTAGGTTGTCCAACAATTTATGATATTTATTAATTTGATCTTAGACATTTTTTTCTTCGAGCATTTGAAAATGTAAATAGTTAGTAACAACAAAATTTTGGTTACTAGCATCCTCCATCATATTTTTTTGTTCTTTTTTTTTATCATATTTCTTTGGCTTCTTTTGAAGAACAATAATTATAAAAAGGATCACTAAATAATGTACTTAAAATAGTATAATAACAAATTTTGTTAACTTGTTCCCAAACAAAAAACATTTTATTATAATTCTCAGAATTAGACTTTGGTTTAAATATAAGAAGAGTAAAGGCAAATTCTAATACCTTTAAAACTAAAAAAAAACATGTTCTTTCTAGTGTTTAAAGTGAAAACCAATAAAAATTTCAATGTTTAAGGTATATGGCAAGAACTTGAAAACAAGTGGATTTAATTGAGATTGAGAAAGGATAAAAATAAAATTATAAATAGATTGACTAGTATTTACATTCATGATAATAAAAGTAGAGAAAACTATTCTTAAGATTGTTATAAAAATAATGAAAAAATAATATAAAATATGGCTATAAATGAAATTAAATTGAATAAAATGTTTGAGCTGTATTTGGTATTGTCCTTAACAATAGTTTTTATCTTCATACACAATGTCTTAATATAATAAGTTACAATAATTATTTTTTTAGGATATAATAAACTTTTTCATTAATATGTATTTCAAATAATACTAATGTGGTTAAAATAACAATTTCAATAAGAGAAGAGAGAGAGCATAAAGTGATACTCTTTCTTTTCTAATGTATATAAAAGAAGAAGAAAATTTTTTTATATTATTTTTGACTTATATGTCCTAAAAATAAATATTAAAAATAAAAATAATGATAGAGAGTTTATATGAATAAAAAAGAAATTCTTTTATCTTGTTTTTAACTTAATGTCTCATAAAGATAAATATTTAAAATAAAAATTATGACTAATGGTTATAATGATTTTATTAATATAATAATTAGTTTTCTATCAACTAATTTTCAACAATTAAATCAAAATTATCTTTGTATTAGATCTAAATTTTGAACCATTTATTTATATACGAGATTTTTTTTAATTATTTTATTTTATTTTATATAATATAAAATAAATATTATTTTATAAACAAGTATAATATAAATGTGCAATATAAACTTTTTAAAATACACTTATTTTTCAATAACAACAATAAGAGATATTATTCTTGTCGGTGACTGCTGATAAAACATTTCAAGTACTAGGTAGAACAAATTATGCAAGCTGCATGTCTGCTTCAAACCAGGGGATGTTCTTATTTACATGATGGAGCAATAACTATAACGATCATCACCAACGACATACCAGACATCGCACCTCTTACAAATCTGAGGAGCACAAGGCACAACATCCTTCTTCGATGTCTCATCCTTCTTGTCTTCCTTTGAAGGTCCTACGCTCACTATTGATGCACATCTTCTACATTTCCTAACCTTTTTAATGATCCTCACTGGATCAGCTTCACCAATCACAGTCACAGTCTTTTTTGATGGGTCGAGGACAATTGATGTTATCCCTTCTATCTGTGCAACTAAGCTCATCACCTTCTGTCTGCATTTTAAACAGGGCAGCTCCACTGATATTATAGTTTTCTGCACCACATACACAGAGTCAGACACCTAGGTGCTTTTCAGAGGCAGGCAGAAAAAAATTTGTGCCATACTAAATGTGTCAAGACTTAACAGCACGGTGTCAGTTTAAGGAGAGGAGACAAAAGCTCAGGAGAATGTTTATGTCATAAATAGAAACAATAACAGATACAAGATAATATGAACAGAGTCCCATATACAGGATAGGGGCTAGAGCAATAACCTTTGACATGGTCTTGATAAAAAGTAATAATCCAGGATTCTGCTAGAAATGGACAGGAACAAGCCTTTACAGGAAGTGTGTGTGCACCACTGCAAGATATTAGATTATGTTTCATCTCACCATACGATAAGCTTCATAATATTTATACTGGTTAAAAATAGTTTAGTTTGGCTATGCATAAAAGGAATAAATGTAAGTAGGTGACTAGGAGTAAATGCCTGTCAGAGGCCACTTGATTGGATCGCGTGTTAGCTTCCATATGTATTTAATGCAGAATTCACGAAAAACATTAAGCATTGCTAATCTACATGTCCACCTAATTTTCTTTCCTGTAAACTTTAGACTATGTCAATTACAATGATATCGGAGCAGAAATGCTTAACATGTTTTCATTTCAGGATTCAGACACAGGTGAATATGTGTCAGCATGACCATTAGATTATTATTTTCATTTTTAACAGTTTGGGGGTGAAGAATGAGTTTAAGGCGTATCTTTGGTAAAGCCTGGTTAAAAACAAGGCTATACCTTAACCAAGAAATGAGTAAATTACCGATACTGTGTCTTCAGATCAGATCCTATGTAAAAAGCCTGCAACCTATCAATTGCACATGTCCTTCTGATCATTTATCAGATGGTTATCAATCATTGAAAATTTGTTCTCGGCTTAATAACTGGGGAGGGGACAGTCTTTTTACTTCTCAATTCAGCTCCTAGTGGGCATTGAGGTCAGCCGAATGCCCACCACTGGCAGCTCTTGAATTCCCCTCTGTTTTTGTACCTCGTACAACTGTACGATCATCAATGCACAGGACTGTACGTTGTTCCACTGGCAAAATTTGATTTTTAGCAATGCACACTGCTTCTGTGTCAGTCCAGCCTCCACGAGAAAAAGGTAATCTAAAAGTTGTGGCTCAGGTAAATCGCACAAAGTTTGGAATTATTGCGATCCCAACTCCCCCAACTCTCCCTCCCCTTCCCGAGTCCCAAAAAAAAACAAGCACAAAAAAATGCGAAAAAAGAAAGCAGTTACAACACCTTGGCAAATTCTTTTACAACATATTTTATAATTCATTTGCATAAGTTACAATCACATCTCAAGTTCCATGCGAGACAGTTAATTCAAATACAGCTGTATGAATTTTATAGGCCATGTGCATGTGGAATGGAATGGCTCCAAAGAAAGTAGTTGATGCATCAATGTCCCCGTAGGGCTGAAGACTTGGTTTTGTCGCCTTCCACTTTTCTCCCTCATAGCACTCCAATCAGTTGACAGAAAAGCTTGACTTTGATCTCCATATAAAATCTCTACAGCTGGACTCACATCAAGATTACATACGCTTACCATAAAATTCCATTAAACAGGAAGATATCCTAAGCGTGTCGATAATCAGTTTGCTGCTTCATAAACCTCCATTCTCGATGTGTTTTCTTCGACGCGATCCTTGTTCACCGTCTGAGCATAACAGTTCAATATCTTCCTGTCCAGTTGATCATAGTCTTCCATCTTCGTTAAAGGTTTCAAATCCAAGTCAATGAAATTCACCTAAACGGTCACAACATGGATAAGATACTACAATTTGAGGGAAAAAGTAATGATGGAAGCACGCAAATAAGTAACTTTTGCCAAATTTATTGTCTCACCATACTAGGATAATGGTGCTTAAGTGTTTTGGCTGAAATTTAGTCATGAACTGACTATTAGATCACTAAGAGTATAATGGAACATGAATGTCGTAATCTTTAGATGTAATCTGAATAGTACCAGGTTTTAGTCAAAATGTAATCTTTAGAGGAGTCAAAATGGGATCAAAGGCCCATTAGCGAGGCGCTTAAGCCTTATCTGCGATACAACATTTGTTTCTATTATGGGTGCTAGTCACTAGCGCAAGAAATTCATCAGAATATGTAAATGCCAATAGTTATCAAGCCAGTGTATCCGGTTTCTAACCTTGTTGCTCCGTAATTCCCACTCGACTTACATTCATACAGCTTAGAGAATACGATAAAGAGGAAGGATTATCACCTCTTGTTGGCGCAACTTCAGGACCTGGTGCATTCTAAAACGAGTTGCGATCCCCCTAAAGGCTAGCTTCAGCTATGAATCTTGATAGTGGGAGAAATCCGCATTTGGGCTACTTCATGAAAAAAAACGAAAGTTACAAAGCCTTTGGCGAAAGAGAGCACTCATGGGGAAACTACAAACAAGCAAAAGAAATGCAACAAAAGAAAAGGTAGGCAGGGTGCACCTTTAAGAACGCCTAAGAGAAAAGGTAAAAGTAAACTCACAATTTTGAAAGTTAATCTAGTTTCAATCATTATCTTGGTTAAATGAAGTAATCACTTTAGAATCTGTTCCTCAAAGAGGAGCAAGGGCGTAGTCATACTAGAGGCGCCCTTGCTGCAAGAGATTTAATGTACGTGATTGCTTTTGATGGTAGCAACTAAATCGAGCATCAAAACATATCATCTAAAGACAATTTTGTTCCAGAATAAATATCAGGCTGTACTTGAGTTTTCTAAAGTAAAACAAGCCATGAGATTAAGCATCATGGTTTCCTTAGCAACAGGCTAAGTTTCACAAGACAAGGAAAGAGAGCAAACTATGCTTTATAACTTATAACCGCAGCATATAGCTTGTTATCAATTTAAAGATAATTGCATAAAAAGAGCTTAGGGAAGGAAAAAGTTACCATGAGAAAATACGGAATGATCAGACATGAGAAGCCCAGAATCATGCTCAATATCAACCTTGGCAGCATCAATTCGCCAAGCAAAGGCCCAGAAATGACACTTTTTTCAACAGACTCAAGAAATTCTCTTGACACTATCGAAGGAAATGATGGCCTATCATGATTTAATTACAATTTTTTCACTAATTGATCAATCTCAATTTCTATCAGTTACAATCTCTTCACTAATTACTTAATTTCCGTCAATTATAATTTCTTTACCAAATGCTCAATATCAATCTCCATCCACTATAGTTTTTCTACCAATCACTCACCAATCAATAATAAGCCTTTACAAAAAGAAGATATTATGATTATATCTAATATTAATAATATAATCTTAATCTGTATTATAAAAGAACATTACACTGCATAACTGATATATGACCAAAAATATGTACAAAACTCTATCAATAAAATAAAATTTTCTTATTAGCAATTGACACCTTATTTTGCCTTATTAGTCCAATTTCTCACATGGTATTAGAGTCATTTATTATGAAAGTATAAATGTCAAATCAATCAGACTCACCCATTACCTCATCTTTCTTAAAAACAAACCTTATCAGCAATACTGTGCCACCGTATCCTCTTATCCCTCCCATAAGAAACTCATTTGGATTAAATACATGTTCTGCAGTTGGTATCAAATTAACTAGAGACAATTATATCATATGAAAGAAAAATTTCCTCCTTTTTCTTAGGGCTAGTCAACTCTTATCAATTATGGATGAAACCAAACCATGTACTTTATACACTATCACTGAAATTGGTGAGAATGGAGTCACCAAAAATTTACTAAATTCAACATATGACATATGGTTTACTTGAGATTAAACTATCTTGGAGTGGATTCTCAATTTTATAGCTGATAATATCATTACACATCTCTCCAATTTAGACACTTCAATAGTCGTATGGTCTTTCTTATCTCAATCATATGCAGCACGCAATAATGCTTATGCCACACATCTAGGAATGCAACTCCAAACTCTCCATAAGGGAAATTAAACAATCACAAACTATTTACAACAGACAACCTTTCTTATTGATCAACTTAAATTGATTGGTGAGAATATCTCTCCTCATAAGAATATCAAAGTTACTTATTCAGAGGACTCGAGATAGAATATCAAAATTTAGCAATATCAATCTCCATTCAAAGTCAGTACCAATTACTTACACATGAGTCTCTAAATGGATTGTTCTTGCTTGAGCCAATAACTTCCACTTTAGCAGTGTTCATGATGCAAACAGCACACCAAATAGATAGATCATCACAACAGTTTTTTTTTTTTATGCGAATCGGTCACCATGGTTTGGGCAACAAATTTCGCAAAATGGGTAACAATTTGGCCCACGAAGTTCATCCTCGAATTGCTCACCAAATGCTGACAATTATAGAAATCAAAGGAAGGGTAGCATTCGTTGTTAACTCTACAATCGTTTTAGCTGTCAGGTCAATGTATATTATGATCGTATACCTCTATCATAATCTTTAGGCTGATCACCACAACTCCACATTGCTAAAATTCCATCACCACCATCAGTATTCTCAGACTTATGGTATCCAGATTCTGGTGTCACATACCATGTCATAAACAATCCATCTCAATTATCCACTCTTCAACCCTACACAGGTAACCAACATGTCACCATAAGTAATGGTTCTAACCTCCCGATAACTCATACAAGTACTCTTATTTCTCAAAATTTTCATCTTTTTAATGTCTTAGTTGTCCCCTTTATAAAGAAAAACTTACTTTCAGTACGTTAATTTTCATAAGAAAATAATTGTGATTTCATTTTCTCACTTGATTGTTTTTCTGTGAAGTATCGTTGTATAAGCAAGATTCTCTTCCAAGAAAATGTTAATTAGGGACTTTATTAATTGTCAGGTCAATCTAAGTTTTCTCCTTCAGCTTATTACCTATCTCAATCCAGCTCTCTTGTTTACTAGCATCATCGTCTAGGTCATGCTGCGTATTTAACTATCTCTCACATATTTAACAAGTCATCAATTACATAACTAACTTATTCAACATGTATATGTTTTAAAAGTCATTATTTTCACCATCCTCTTACTTCTCATAAGTCTACGACCCCCCTAAAATTAATTTATTTTAACATTTAGAGGTCGGCTCTTGTAACGTCTCATCAAAATAATAAATATTGTATTTATTTCATTGATAATTATTCCAAATTTTCCTAGTTTTACATGTTTAATTCTCATGAACAATTTTTACGTATCTTTATGGTCTTTCTAAATTTCGTTGAAAACTAAGTCAATACTGAAGTCAAAGTTATTCAAAGTGACTGTACTAGAGAATTTATATCTACATCTTTTAATAAACTATTGCAGGAACATGACATTTATAAACAAACATCTTGTTCTTATTTGACCCTCCAAAATGGTTTAGCTGAACGTAAATATAAACATATTGTTGAAATGGGTTTGACAATTATGTACCATGCATTTGTCCCCTCTCACTTTTGAAATTTTTCTTTCAAGAGTGCAGTTCACATTATTAACTGACTACCTACTCCAATTCTACAGTAAAGCAGCCTTTGGGAAGTACTCTTTTCTACCACACCATTAATTAAACATATTTGAGTTTTTGGTTATGTTGTTTACCCAAAACTACGACCCTATACTAAGTAGAAATTGGAGATTAAATCACATTAGTACATTTTTTTGGGATATCCCTTAAGTGTTAAAGGTTATCGATACTATTCCCCGCATCAACAACGATTCTATATAGTTGTAGATACAATCTTTGATGAGATGGTTTTTTCCATTTATTGCTCTCATCACTAATGTACCCTTAAATGTGTCTTCATCAATGTCCTTGGAGTTACCCCTTTATATTCCTTTAACACATTTACAACATGATGATTTATATAGATAAGAATCGAGGACCAATATATTGACACTTGTGTAAAGTAGTCCTACAGTGCACTCTCTTACCACTGAAGTTATTTCACAACCTACTATCCCATAGGCTACAGGCTCCCCCTACAACCAATACCACTAACATACCCCATGGTAACTAGACTTTAAGACGACATTATTCCTTGTCGTCATGTATAAAATGATTAAACCTATGCACTAAACACTTCAGTAGCAATCCCATCCACACCATCTTATTATAATTAGGTAGTAAAAGACCTAAAATTGGTGAGCAACGATGGCTAAAAAGTACACCACACTTTTGAAAAATCAAACATGAGACCTTGTTCCATCTCCTTCAACCTATAAGCATGTTGGTTGCAAATAATTGTTTCGTGTTAAACTTCGTGCAGATGGCTCCCTTGAATGATACAAGGCCAGATTAGTCACAAATGACTTTCATCAACAACAAGGAATTGACTACAATGAAACCTTTAGCTCGATGGTTAAATATATCACGATTCGCACAATCCTCACGATTGCATTTTCTAGGAGCTAGCAATTATGACAACTCGATGTTAAAAATGTCTTTCTCCACGGTCATTTAACTGAAGAAATATTTATGGATCAACTAATATATTTTGTTGATCCCCAACATCCTCATCATGTCTGCCATTTAAAATGATCTCTCTATGGCTTAAAACATGCACCCTATGCCTGACACCAACATCTTAGTAATTTTTTCATCTTTATTGGTTTTATGGCTTTTTCAATTGACCCATCATTGTTTATACTACATACAACACAATACAGTATCTTCTTGCTTGTCTATAACAACAACATAATTCTTACAAAATCCCTTATAACACCACTATTTGCTCTTTTAGAGACTCTACAAAAGGAATTTGCTATCAAAGATCTAGGTGAACTTAATTATTTCTTTAGGATTGAACTACAACACACTTCAAGTGGTATTCTTCTTCAACAGGCAAAATATGCAGTCGATCTTCTTACATGAGCAAAAATGCAAGATGTAAAACCTATCACTACACCTTGTTTCGTCAGCTCAGATATTCCATTTATTCATTGTGGTGAGTTATTCTTAGATCTAACACTTTATCGTAGCACCATGGGAGCATTGTAATATCTTACTCTTACTTGGTCAAACATTGCCTTTATTGTCAACATTACTTCTTAGTTCATGTATGCACCCACGAAGGTCCATTGGCAATTTGTCAAATGCATATCATGCTTCATTCGTGGCATGTAGCATCATGGCATCCTTTTTACTCGCAATAGCATTTTGTATCTTTATGCTTTTTTAGATGTAGGTTGGGCTGGAGACCACGACACTAGATGATTAGTTGGTGGTTTTAGCATATTCCTTGGCTCCAATCTCATCTTATGGAGTTCTTGTAAGTAGCGAATAGTATCTTGGTCTGACACAGAGGCTGAATTCAAAAACTTAGCTGACATAACTGTTGAACTCATTTGGATTGAGACTCTCTTGGCAAAACCCTTATTTGGTGTAACAACATCTTTGTCATCTATTTGATAAGGAATCTCATCTTTCATGCTTAAACAAAATACATGGAAATTGATTACCACTTTGTACAAGAATGAATTGCCAAAAATCAATTGCATGTTCAGTGCATCTCCACTATAAACCAAGCTACTGATATATTCACCAAAGGGCTCTCCACAACTCGCTTTCGACTTTTATAGTCCAAACTTATTGTGTGTTCTGCCACATCAGCTTGTAGGGGGTGCCAAAGGAAATGATGACATGTCCTGATTTAGCTACAATCTCTCTACCAATTGCTTAATCTCAATCTCTGTTAACTACAATCTCTCTATCAATTACTCAATCTCTATCAGCTATAATCTCTCCACCAATTGCTCAATCTCAATCTTTGTTCGCTACAGTTCTTCTACCAATTACTCACCAATCAAGATTAATTCTTTCCAAAGAGAAGAAATTATGATTGTATCTCACATTAATGACGTAATCTTAACCCGCACTATAAAAAGATATTACACTGCATAACTGACATATGGCCAAAAGCATGTATAAAACTTTATCAATGAAATAAAATTTTCGTATTGGCAAATGTCACCCTATTTCACCTTGTTACTCTAATTTCTTATAGACATGAGCACATATGTCTGCCAAATTCTAGAAACATCGAGCTTATGTTAGTCAAACATCAATTCACTCATCCTAAAGCATGAAATAAATTCACAACACTTTCTCCTACACAGCTGCACACAAATAAAAACATGAATGTATACCCAACATCGACATTTGTGGGACCTAACAAAAGGCTAATAATATGGTTGGAATAAAGCTCATGCCTAGTTTTTTGTTAAGAGAAGAAACAATTTCATTTGTCTGTCTCTAAAACAATTTTTCTTTCTCAGTTAACTCTAACAAGTGATCCTAGGTAGCGTACCCTGAGCTTGAGGATCCATTCCTCTCTCTACCTTTTGTATCCTTATTACTTTTCCAAACTATTTTTAATGATCCATAAAATCAAATATATAGTTCAACCACCCTAAGGTTAAAGTTTTAATTTTATGGTCTTTGTTACTAAAAAGTTAGAATGTCATTATAATTACAATAAATAGTTTCTCTAATTTATAATAATTATAATTCATTGCAGTTTGAGATTTAACTTTGAACAAAAATATTTACAATAGAGAATTAAGTATATCATTTAACTCTAATTTTTTTTAGTACTAAAAATAAAGGTATAATAACTCAATGTAATGATAATGGGGACAATTTGAAATTCAAGAAAGAAGTAAATTGTAACTTAGTACTAAGTCTTGGAATTATGGTAATATGGACCATTTTAAGCGAGACTATAAACAATTAAAGAAGAAAAATTATGAAGAAAATTTTGCAACTATAGTAATTATAGATATTCTAAATATTTTAATTTTAATTGTTAACAATTCAATAGAGTGTTGGATTATAAACCCTAAGGTATATTTTTATCAAACTTCATTTAAAAATTATATGTTAAATTATATTGCTAGTAATTTTGAAAAAATTCATCTTGTTAATGATGAATCATTAAATATAGTGGGGAAGGATGATATTCATATCAATACATTAAGCAAATATGTGTGTAAGGTGAAAAAAAAAAACATCATACACGTCTTATAATTAAAAAGGAAATTGATCTTTATAGGACAATTTGGTGAAAAAGGACATTTTACAACTTTTATTGGTAAGTCATGAAAAATCACTAAATGTGCAATAGTGATCATTAGAGGAAATAAGATTGGAATACTCTATATGACTTTAGATATAAAGAATTCAATAGGAGTTACTGAGTTGCAGATTGATTCTAGAATTTGGCATTGTATACTTACATATATAAGTGAGAAAGGAAAGAAAATACCAGTAACAAAGGGTAAGTTGTTGGGAATAAAAATTGTGGATGCTAATATTTGTGAGGAATGTATTTTCAAGAAGCAAAAAAAAAAAAAAATGTTAGTTTCTCTAAAGTTAAAAGGACACTTGGGACGTAAAAGTTAAAGTTTTGAGTTTAAGTGTCAACAGTCCAATGGAGTCTTGGATTCTAGACCTCAGGGCATTTTTTTACTTAACTTTATATAAAAATTGCATGTAGAATAATATTACTAGTAATTTTGAAAAGGTTCATTTTACTCATGAAGAACCATTAAATATAGTAAGAAAAGATAATGTTCATGTCAAGATGCTAAGTGAATATGTGTGAAAATTGAAAAACATCATACATATCTTAGGATTGAAAAGAAATTTGATCTTTATAAGGTAGGTTGATGAAGAAGGGCATTCTACAATTTTTATTGGTGGGTTATGAAAAATTACCAAATGTGTAACGGTGATAGTTATAGGGAATAAGATTGAAATAATCTATACAACTTTAGACATGAAGTATTTAGTGGGAGTTGTTAAGATGAGTATTGATTATAAAATTTGTAATTATGGACTTGGATATATGAGTAAGAAATGAATAAAACTACTTGTAGCAAAAAGTAAGTTATTTGGAATAAAAATTATGAATGTGAGTATTTGTAAGGATTGTATTTTCAAAAAGTACAAAAAAAAAAAAAAGCAAGTTTCTTTAAAGTTGAAAGGACATTTAGGATGCAAAAGTTGGAGGTTGTACACACTAATGTTTGAGGTCTTTCTCTAATAGCATTCTTAAGTGGTTCATTTTATTATGTCACCTTTATTGATAACTCCACTCTAAAGGTATGAGATTATTTTTTAAAAATTAAATTTAATGGGTTTATTTTAAGATGTGAAAAAATAAAGTAAAGAATAAATTTAGTATAAAAATAAATTACTGAGATATGATAATGACAATAAGTATGATAACAAATAATTTAAAGATTTTTGTATAACTAATGAGATTTAGATGAAGAAAATAGTTTTAAAGATGTCATATCAAAATGGTATCATTGAATACATGAATAAAACCTTGAATGAACATGTTTGGAGCATGAAAATATATGTTGGATTACCAAAGGAACTTTAGGCTAAGGTTATTAACCCTGTAGCTTATTTGATTAACTAAGCCCTTAAATGCAAAACTACTAAAAGAGGTTTAGACAAGTAAATAGATAAATCTTTCACATTTGAAAGTCTTTAATTATATTTATTGTATGCCTTTAAATTTTGATGAGAGGGATATATTAGATTTTAAAGCTCACTAGTGTTTTTCCATTAAGTATAAAATTGATAAATGTGGATATCATCTTTAAAATAATCAAAAGAGAAAAATATTAGAAGTAAAGATGTGATATTCAATGAAAAGGTTGTTTATAATAGTAGACATATTGTAGAATCTATTAATGCAAGGAATGATGCTAAAAAAGGCAAACTTATGTAGTTAAAGGAAATTTCAAAAGATAATGTGGGTAGAAGAGTGTTAGTTTCAAAGAATAAATTGCTTGAGATAAGATAATGGCAGTGAATATGATAGCAAATAATTCAAAGATTTTTGTATAACTAATGAGATTCAAATGGAGAAAATGGTTTTGAAGATGCCACAACAAAATGGTATCATTGAATGCATGAATAAAACCTTAAATGAACATGCTTGGAGTATGAGAATACATGTTGGATTACCAAAGGCATTTTAGGCTAATGTTATCAACCCTACAACTTATTTGATTAATTAAGCCCTAAAATGTAGAACTACTAGAGGAAGTTTATAGAAGTAAATAGATAAATCCTTTAGATCTAAAAGTCTTTAGATTTCTTGGTCATTAAATCAAATGAGGAGCTATCATTCTTATTAAAAAAAGTCTTGACTTTTGCATACAAATTCCCTAATAAAATGCTTAATAAATCTTAGCTCCAATATTTTCTTGGAAATCTAAATTATATTCTAGACTTCTTCTTAAACATTAATCATATTGCAAAATCATTGGATGATTGATTAAAAACTTTTTTGTTCCTTTGACACCCTATCATACTGTTATTGTTTGGCAAATTAAAACTCAAGAATAGGAAATCCCTTATCTCTATCTTGTAGGCCCTTTAACTTGTAAAATTGTTGAATCGATGCCTTTGATTTAGGTTATGGAGGTATTGTAAAGCAACTCAGAAAAACCAAAAAAAAAAAAAAAGTTCAATTCACTTATGCATATTAGAATAATTATCAAAAAAAATTGTTCTTTCATAAAAAAAGAAATCATTTTTATTATAATATACATTATGAAACTTTAAAGTGATTTATTGAATCAAGAATTTCCTCTTCATATTGATTGTAAATCTACAAAAAAAAATTTACAAAAGGATGTTCAAAATTTTGCATCAAAACACATTTTTTTTTTTAATGGCAAGTTATCCTTTTCATTTTTTATTTAGATATTGAATTTATTAAAAAAGATGCAAATTCCATACTTATTTTCATAACCTAAGAATTTCTCTAAAATAAGCCTTAAATGCCTTGAAAAACCAAACCCAAAGGAAAAACTCCTTTACAAAACTTGGAGGAAGAAAAATCTAATGTTAGCCTTAAACCTACAAAACCCACCAACTTGGCCTAGCTTATTAGGTCCTAGATTGACATAGTTATTAAGGACAAGAAAAACCCAATCCTCACAAAAACAACAATAAATCCAATAATAAGTAGAATCTTTATCCAATTCATTAGAATTATTTTTGGCGTTACAAATTCTTTCTTAGGCCTAAGAAGGTAAATCTCTCAAGTTTGAATTTCAAAAACAAGAGATAAGATCTTTATTAAAATCCCTATCTTAAAAAGATTTAAAAAAACAAACATCTTCAAATACTTCAAAAATTGTTTTATTACAAAAACACATAGTAGAAATGGCTTTGATATATTTTCTTAAAACCCATTTTCAAAATATTTTTACTATGGAAACAAGTTTCGATGATGAAAACCCTTTCATAACAATTTCAAAAATCTTTCTCCCAAGATAGTACTTCAGATCTTGGGATCTTACTAAATCACTACATAATAATTTTAGAAATAATTGAGTATGCAAAATTCAAACACTTTTATCTAGAGAAAAACCACTCTTAATGTGCCTATTCTACTTGTCATGTATAAAAAATTATTCATCCTTACAAAACCGAAATCTTTTCCCACCAACCTTAAAATCAAATTGAATCACTCATTCTTCCTTTCTTATTAAGATTACCAATAAGTATGATTCAATACTTTCCTTCTCAAAAACCAAAAATGTAGTCATACTTGGTTATTGTATTTCAATACAAAAATTGACTCCTTAAAAATCCACACCTTGTTTAAACAATGGTAGAATTATTCCATATTCTCACTAGACATACTTATCTCAGAGTTTAAGAAAATTATGACTTGTTTAAACAATAATATGAACCCACAAAAAAAAAAAAAGATTCAAGGTAAAATGGTGGGATTCCTTCTGAGTTGCTAATAAAATCTTAACACCTATTGTAATGAAATGGCTTAAAGTCTAACAAAAAAAAATATAGATAAGGCCTCAAAATACAACTTTCCTAGCCAAATATCAAATGTCTTAACTTTTTTAGCAATAAGCCAAACTAAACAGGAATATTTTGCTATAATGCAATAATTATTATAAAATAAATGCACGTCCTTCCAAACTACATTAAATTCTAATAAACCAATCATCAATCTTTGAGATGAAAATAAGGATGATTGTTTTGGCATACTCTCTCCAATTTCCCATTGAAAAAAAAAAAAAAAGAGCATTAGTCCTTTCATACTTAGTATCACTTGAAGACAAAGTAACTTTTGGTGCCTTTACAAAAAACACTAGTCCTTACTTGCCAACATCGCTTAAAGATAAAGCAACCTTTAGTACCTTTATAAAAAGCATTAGTCTTTGCCTACCAACGTCACTACAATACAAAACAACTTTTGGTGCCTTTATAGAAGCAACGCATAGATAATCCATCTTGGTCAATTGAGAAAAAAAAAAAGACAAAGAATAGAAAGAATTTATTCACAAAAATTGATTTTCTACTAGATTATCTCTTCTATGAAATCAGAAGAAATTAGAAAGAAGGCATTGAAGAAAAAAGAATTTAGCACATCTAAAAAGAAGATCTCTCTCTTTCTCTCTCTCTCTCTCTCTCTCTCTCTCCCAATCCCTCTCTCTCCCACAAACTTATATCAAATTATCCCTCTCTTTCCCTGCATCTCTTACAAACTTGTATTTGCTACAAGTTTTGTAGGTATCTCCTACAAACTTTGTAAGTATTTCAATATCTAAGTAAATAAATTGTTCTTTGCAATATTGTTCATATTGTTCTTTCATATTTACATATAATTATATAATTTAAATTAAATATATTTATTAATACTTAAATTAAAAGTCAAGATTATAATTTTTAATAATCTAATAAAATATAAAATTATTTCTTACTAATCAAATTATATTATAAATGAGATGTTAATAAAAATATTATTTAAAAATAATTTAATATAACTAATTAAAAAATTTTAACATAACCTGAATAAAGCTCGCTTTTTTACTTCTAAACTATAATCACCTCAAATAGGACATGTAAATAGAAATAAGGAGGCAATTAAAGAAAAGAAGAATATGAATATGAATTCTTTCACCTATAAAGAATATATATAAAAGAAAAAAAAAACCCTAAATTGAAATTAATAATGTTTCATACCATGTTCTCTAGTGGCTGTGTAAGGAGTGGAAACAAGGAGCAAGAGAAGAAAAATACAGCAAAACTTTGTAGGTTAGCCATATTTTTCCCTCTAATTACAAGCAAAAAAAAAAAAAATTGGGTAGGCTGCTATCTTGATATTGTGAGTTAGTAATATTCAATAGTACACACTATACAACCATATATGTATATATTTTTTTGAAACTAGAATTAATGGGCCAGTGTCAGTACGAAAGTGACGCATCCAAAAACAAGAAGCCGAATCGGTGGGTTGGATCTCGCGCAACAATTTTTTCCAACCATACTATTTTCTTCAAAGAGATTCCGTACGTTGAATGCTGAAAATTGGCATTTCAAAGCCGGGCGGAGGGGAGCCTGTAGGATTGTTTGTTGTGTGTTGCGACAATTACAAAGTGTCAAAATTCTCCTTATATAAGGAAATTAAACCCCTCGTGGGCAAGACCAAGAACAATGAAACCTTTGGGCTTCTCGTCGCTTTTCCACCCTTAATGATAACGAGCCCTTCGGCGAAAAAGACAAAAAAAAAAAAAAACAAAAGACAAACAAGTTTCTCTAGGAGCTCAATTGCTTGATGCTTTGATTCTAGCGAAGACCAAACTGTTGGCTACGTTATTTCATTTCACAATCTCACATTCTTCTTAGCTTTCTAGCTAATTATTTCTAACAAATCAAAATGTAATATCTGAATTCATTTTTGTTTGAGCAAAAATAAAAAAAATTATAGTATTTTAGAAAAGAAAACTAATTAAAATTTTTTTTCTCCTATCTAAATTAAAATCATCTATTATTATTTAACATTATAAAATAACAACACACAAATATAATTCATGAATTTTTAATTTACTTTAAATTCTTTAACGCATTGAAAAACAGATGTATAATTAGGCGTCACAATCTAGTTATCATCTACTATTTTTGTTGTATTATATCGTGCAATGGGAACTCTTTGCAGTTAATATTCTTTAATACCAAGACTCGATGATGTACATATCCATATAGATATAAGTATTATGCTAATTAAGAAAATGTTTCAAAACTTTCATTTTCTTAATTCTAGAGCCCGAAAAAATTGACGTACCAAGATTCCTAAAAGTTAAGATTTTAAATACATTATACATTTATTAACTGTCTTTGATACCATTAAGACTTATTGTCACGGAGGAGCTTATAAATTCAAAATATTCTTTTTTTTTATTTGATATAAAAATTGAATTATATCTATTCGTCTGTGATATTTTCTCTCATTAAATTTATCAATATTCTTATCGAGAATTAGAGTCTTTTTTACATATTTTTTTTACTTAGAGTGCTTAATGGAAGATATTAAAATTAGAATCGAATTAACTATAATATTATCTGTTACAAGATTATTATTTTTTTTTTCTAAAAGTAATTTATTAAATTATATGACCCAATATCTTTCTCTTATTATCAATGCCGGGTCATACCTGCCCATCCATGACATTACGCTTATCTCCAAGTTCCAGACTCAGTTGTCTTTCCGGCCACTTCTAACAAAGTCGATGATAACAACTGATAACGTCTCAATCTCCACTCTGCCCCGACCCACTCAACATTTCCAAAAGTGATTACAGAACCGAAGCACAGGTTTCATCTGTTTTTTTTAATTATTTTTATTTTTCTTTTTTGCTTTTAAAGTTGGCTTCCTAAAAAAATATTTTCCTTTCTTAAATTATTATAAAATATCGTTGATTATAGTCTCACGCTCGGGCAAATTTCAGGCATCGTTAATGAAATAATCACTCCTCTTCGTTTATCTAATGCAAAGGCAGTTTTAGCCATTTTTCATTAATCATTTATTTCCGATTGAAAGTTTAAAAAGGAGAAAAAAAAATTAATTACAACAAATTTTCTGTTATTTTCAATTGCCCGCAGCCTCTGACGCGAGCATTGGAAGCAGCTTGGAAGAAGTTCAAGAGCTCCAGGGAGCGCACTACTGCTAACAAGCAGGGTCAGACTAAAATTCAATTTTCCCATTTCTCATGTCATTAAACCTTATCAATAACATCAAATAACAAATCTAATCAATGACTTGTTCATGGACTGTGAGAATCTGAAAGAAGAGGTGACTCATTTATTGTTTGCCAATGACACTTTGTTGCGGTATGATGCTTTTTTCGCTCTGGATTCCTTGGCTCGGTGATGCCGATTGTTTTTAGGCAATGTCAGGCCTAAAAATAAATCACACTAAATTTGAAAGTACCCCACTACGACACACGGTAGAGTTAGACATAGCATGGTTTATAATAAGTAAAATAACATTTGATATCATATAAATGACATTTGATACCATATAAATAATATTTGACATACGCAAGTAATCATAATATTGAATGTTGAAATGCAATTATAAGAGCCCTTGGATAACTGAAAAAACAATAAATTTAGAACTATTTTACAATAATTTTTTAGTAGTACTGGAAAGATATATTGATGCTAGTTGAATAACTAGCATTAATGATAACAAATTTACGTTTGGATGAGTTTCTAACCTTGCCAGGAGGCATTGTTCATGGCTTTCTAGGAATCAGACGTGCATAATTCATTCCACAATAAAATTGGAGTTTGTAACTTTGGCTCGTGAGTAAAGAAGCAAAATGATTGAGGAATCTTATGCTTGATATTGAATTGTGGCCATGACCATTTTCAACCATTTCTTTGTACTGCGATAGTAAAGCAACTATGTCTATAGCTTTAAGTAAATCTACATATATCACTTTGAGATATGAATATGTAAGACAATTGTTGACTAAAAGTGGTGTCACAATGGTATATGTTCGGTTCTATGATAAGTTAGTTGATTCTTTCACTAAAGGCCTCTCGAAATATATAATTAGGATAATATAAAAAGGAATAGGATTTTGAAAGTAACCAATAATGAAAATCTAAACTTTATTAGATTTGAAGTTAAATAAAGCTTTAATGGGTAAAAACAAATTAGTAATCCATGATAATAGCATTGAATTAATGTGATAAATAATTTATGCATATTCAATATTAAAAGATCTGGGAATGAGTGTAAAACTCTTACAGAGGTTGGACTTATATAAATATGAAACTCACCTATATGAACATAAGAAATACCATCACTTCTAACAAAAGTTTTATGATTCGACTTTTGTAAATATTCATAAATTTAGAATTGTAGTACAAGACCATAGATATATTATTATAATGTAGTGGATTTCTCATTATATAAAGAGAGACATATGTGTAGTATTTCCAATTTTAACACAGAAAAATCTTAATTTAAGTGTATATCACATCATTCATTTTGTTAAAATTTTGAATTGCCAACAGTAAGAAGATGTTTTAGTGGAAAGATTCCTTTGGTATGTGTCAGTCTTATAACAAACAATATCGATATCTAAGTGAGGCACTATTGGAAAATATATATAGGTATCAACATTGTTTCGTTAAATGGAAAATTTAAGTAATTGAAGAGTTGTATTTATTGCTGAAAATTATGTTCCTTAAAAAAGGCTGTGTTTTTAATTTAAAAATTATATTAGTTCAAAAAAAAATTGTATTTACAAAGAAGTTATATAATTTTATAAGAGTTAATTTCTTTTGAAAAATAATAATTTTTTAATAGTAAAGATGCAAATATTGTATACTTTGGTAAGAGTTGGTTACTTTTAAGAAGCAATAACTTTTCAATTATAAAAATACAACTATTCATTCATATTTATAAAATATAACTGTTTAATTATAAAAGTATAACTTTTTAATTGTAAAAATATAATTCTTTAATTATGAAAAAATTTAACTCTTCAATTGTGCAAAAGTGTATGTTAGAAATCTCTTATGATAATCATCCGCGTTTGAAACGTATCTTAATGTTAGAAAGTTAGACCGGATGGCCCTCGCGTAAGGATTATATTGCCTTAATTTTTATGAAAGACAAGATGCTCATTAAATAATTAAAAATGAATCTTCAATGCTACAATTCTCGATATTTGAGGAGTTCTTTAATGGTAAAATTGTAAATATATGATTATTTAAAGTTTATAAATAAAATGTCTATTTGACTTTATGGTTGTTGATTTTGGAGAATTTTTTTTTGTTCCCACTCTTGGAGAAATTCTTATAAGGAGGTTTTGAGCAATTGTTGCTTGTAAACTCAAAGTTATGTAAATTCTAGAGTGATTCATCATAATCCTTGAAGCAAATTGAGAGGGAACAAACATCTATTTAAAGATAGTGATTCCCTATAATACAAAACCTATTTGATTTCTCCCTTTTGTTTTTTTTTTTTTTTACTTTTTTTTTTCTAACATATCTTGGGGGTTCGAAGCTCAAATTTCTTTATAGTTAATTTCCTTCTGGTCTCTTTGTTGTTAGCAAGTTTGCACATATTACTAGAGAAATGGCGTCTTTGCTCAAGTTACGAATTGTGAGTGTTACCTTCCAGAATAGAAAGAGAAAAAAGGGCAACAAACAATGAAATAGACATCAAACTTATAATAAACTGCTCAGATTACTCAGACCTAGTTCTTATGATTAAAGCGTTTCTTTAAGCAAAATGCTTATCAACCTTGCCTTCCATACATTGCATTTCTTACAAACAGGTCTTAGAACCCACGAGAATACGTTTGACTTACCTAGATAAAAGCCAATGATGGAAACTTATATTTACCCAGTAGCACTTTTCAAAGGCCTTCAGTTTCCTATTTTCATTCTTTTATATGCTCCCTTGGTGTTCTCTTTAATAATGTTCTCGGCGGGCTCTTTTACCTCTAGTGCAATGTCCTTTGTAATACGGGTCACATGGATCGGATATCCGCTTTTCAATCTTGAGAACAGTGCCCATTTCTCAACAGTCGGGTCTGAATCAATCACCCCCCACCTGAACAAAAATTCAAGTTCACAACCTGATTAGCGTAGTTCACTTTTATTTCGCGTGTGGGTTGCACTAAATGTAACAGGATTGAAAACCATCATTACTATAAAATTAATGCTTTAATTTTGTTCTCATTTTGTTTTCCTTTTATTTCACTTAGTCCTTGTAAACAATCCAAGCATTCACATGGTTTCATAAAAGCGTATGATTTTCCTTATCTAAATAAGGTGGGTTTTACATGGAGAATATTTGACTCAACATATTCTATTTGATACGAATAGGAGAAGACCTCAATTCGGTATTCTTAATAGAAAACAGGAAAGGACGAAAAAAAAAAAAAAAAAAAACACACTTGTATGTTGTGATGAGACGGTGGAGGAAGACTAGCATCATGGATCTAGCCATGTTCATTCCGAGGCACGTCCTCGCCCCCATTCCAAAGGCCAGGAAGCTGTATGGCTTTGTGTCGTCCTGCACATTTTGAAAATGCCTACTTTTATTGCGAGAGATGTTTATGTAAATAGATGCAGTCACAGGTCACAAGAGTAAGAATTTCACAAAAGGTGTTGTGATATTTATCTTGAATGTCATACAATTCGCACCATATATATCACTTTTTGGCACATTTCACAAAGTCGGATCCAAACAGTATCGATGAAATTTTTCCTTGTTGAAAAAAGAAAAAGAAAATTAATAAGCTATCGTATATTTTTCTTCAGTCTCCTACTTTATGAGACGGAAATTGGAGAAAATAACTTGGGATACACTTACATCAAACCTTGAAGGATTGAACTTGTTGGGATCATTGTACAGAGCATTGTCAAGATGTATCGATCGAGCGTCGACATTAATATTCCACCCTTTCCTCACATTAAATCCTGTGGATACAAAGCCGCAATATAGGACAGTAAATATCTTGCTGCTTGTAATCGTATAGGAAAATAAACGCTGTAATGGATACGTTGTTGGCCTCATTAAACAGACCTTCAATCTCACAGTCCTGGAGTGCTAATCTTGGTAACCAGGCTACTATAGATGCCATCCTTAAAGATTCTTTGACCACCTGTTGGGCACCGTTAAAACATTTATTCCATTCAATTCCTGTCTGAATTAGGAGTTTCTGAAATTGTCCGCAAAAACACAAGGATTTAACCACCTTAGAAGCATATGGCATCTCACTGAGATCTTCCAGTGTAAGAAATGGCCGCATTGAAGTATTTTCCGCAAGCCGAAATTGTTCAGCCTGCTCCAATCAAGAAACATACACGGATTGGCCCCAATTACATATTAAAAACCAGGCAGTTTGACAATGTAAAAAAAACAGAGAGAGTGGGGTGGGGGTAAGTGGCTGGAAGCTGGACAAATCACCAACAGGCTTTGAAAAATAATCAAAATGAGCCAGCGGCGAATGGCGATCGAAGTAGTGCATGATGTTTTCTCTAGATTATTACCCGTAGTGTGTCTAAAACGTCTTGGTTTTCACCAAGGTACTTCACCATCCATGTGATTGCACTTGCTGTCGTATCCTGCCCTGCATTTGCAAGACTAGAACGCATCAGCAGATAGGCATATGCAGTACTTTCTTGCAAGCTTGGAACAGCAAAACCTAGTAAGAACAACAAAATCCTTGACGTGAGGACCTGCAATAATCATGGTCAGGATGTTGTCCTTTATCTCTGCATCTGTCAGCACAAGGGCTTCATCAGAGCTTGCTTTGTCATTCTCCCTTAAAAGCTGTTGCAGAAAATCATCCGGATTGGCTCCTGTACATCTTCTTTCAGTCATTACCTTCTCCAGTGTGTTCATAATTCTTTTTCTGGCCTGAACAAATCATCAGTTTTAAGCAAAGTTTAAATCACGGCATCATGTTTGCTAGCATTTTCTGGCAAAAGATAGGATTATATATTGCCCTCTGTGCATATTGAAATTCCCAGTTTTATCCCTGCACTTAGGCAAAGTCTAATTTAGCCCGGAACAGGTAAAGAATGAGTCAATTGAACCCCAAAATCTTATCAAATAGATCATGTGAGTAACACGATGAAGCACACATTTATGGTAACAGGTAAAGAGGCCGAGCCCAATTTTGCAAGCCGAAGTATTGTTGAGAGCATTTTCATGGAAGTCCCATTGCAAAGCTACGCATATCAAAAGTTAGGATTAAACACGAAAAAATTTGAGTTGTTGACCACAATAAACATACTGTTCATTAATGATTCAAATCAGATCTTTCGCATCCAATTTCCATTTCTTATTTGCGCCCGGTCAGTAACATTTTCGTTTTCACGAAATCCCAGCACCTTTTATTTGATGGGCTTTGATGCCATTGGTTTTCGTGTTAGGCTTACCTTGAGGCCTTTATGAAATCTAGTCCAGGGAAACCGAACGGGGAACGCAAGCATGGCCGTACTAATTTTGGCTATGTCCTCCTGCAGCATCTCGACTTTTTTACCGTCCTCTATGCTCATCAGCATCCTGCACATTGCTTGTAGCGTTATCTGCACCGTACACATTACACATTGTGAAGTTACAAAGAGGGTGTTACCTTTCAAATAATTAATGAACAAATCGACAACGTTGGGCCCCAATTGTTGCCATTATTTTCCGCCTGAATGATAAGGTCAAGACATTCAACGAGTGCAGCTGCAAGTTTAATTGGCAGCTAGCCACTATTCGTAGCTTTAGTAATAAAGAATTACCTACCTTAAGTGCTTCATCAAGCACAACCACCGTGTCCTTGTTCTCCCAGTTGCTAAGACTGCCTACGACCAATTCATCGAAGTTCTTGATGAAAAGCGAAAGCAAGCTAGTAGAGAACAGGCTTATCAGACGGCCGCGAATCAGCTTGTGATGGTGGGGGTAAGCACATAGTAGGCTTTTATGTCCAACAAGCTCGGCAATTGATTTAATGTACTTCTTGGTGAATTTTCCCGAGTCATTGTTTAAGATTGTCTTGGCTGACCCTGCGCTAGACACAAAAACATGCGTCTCTCCAAAAATGTTGGTCTTGAAGCAATTTCCGTACCTGTAATGACCAAAATAAAGTGACCATATTCCAATAGTGGCGTGCCCTCGTACAAATCAGTTCGATGCCTAATGCATAATTGTCTATAATACCAGGATCCCGTTCTTTAAATTCCCTTTCGACGGAAACCATTCGGCAGGACATGTACATATCTAACGTTGGTTATCACTGAATTTTCTAGATAACGTTAGCATGCTGAAGCAAGCAAAGGGATGGTCAGCAATGGGTGGAAAAACTATAATTAATGAAATAATTGATAAAAAAAATTATAATTAATAAAAATTGAGTAATTAATATAAAAATTATAACTATGAAAGATTGACTAATTAATAAAAAAATTATAACTGATAAAAATTAAGTAATTAGTAAAAAAATTATAATTAAATTAAAACATATTATTATTTTTTTTAATAAGATTCATGGGTCTTTGCTCACATGAATTTATTTTTAGTTCATTAACTCACTTGATTTCAACACTTACTCTCAGAGCGTCAATTTTTCTTTTATTCGGGCTTTACTCTTCATGAACATTACACTGTTTTATCGGGCATTTTCTGCTCGGGTCTTCTAATAAAGAATGCATCCATTTGTTGTCCGAGGTCAAACCTTCAACTCCATTGCCAGAGTTGATGCTGTAGAAATGGGTTGGTGCCCAATATCAAAGAAGAAGCTGATTAAGGTCTTTAAGGAAATGATATTATCGTGAATTTTAATATTATATTTATTTAAAATTTTAAATTTTCAGTTTTTCTTTGATTTGCCCTCTCTTTTTTATGTGGAAATCTGTTTTGAGGCACCAAAAACTGAGGCACCAAGGATTAAGGGATGAATCTTACTTATCAGCCAAAAAAAAGAAAGAAAAAAATCAAAGAAAAAGATCAAGGGATGAATATTACCTTAAACGCCGAATTCGTACAAAATCATAGAAACCTTTGCCACTATTGATGGCAGCCGAGAATTGTAAGGTCTCTCCGATCAATGGCAATCCTCGACTACCAGGCGGAGTGTTGACAATCGCATCAAGAATATGGCGACACCAAAACTTCTTAGCAAATTGCCATATTAATAAAATGGATAAAGCAACGAGGATGAGAAGAAGCAATAGGTGGAAACAAGTGCAAGGAAGTCCATGAGGCCAAAGGGGAGCCATTCTCGTTCAACCTTGCTTTATGTAATAACAACATTATTCTCGCCATGTTATTGTCTTGCTTACATAAATATGTGAAATTTGAGAAATATGAACCGTTGAAGAAGATGACATATTATCGTGGACGGGTTATATTATGAATGGTTACAGGTTATGTAAAAAATGAGTTATATACGACCCGACTACCACATTAAATAAGAAGAAAATAATTATGAGTATTATGAGTTATATAAGTATGGTGCTATACACTGCAACAATCTGGTTTTTGAAGATAAAGAAATGATCATGTGGCAATAAGGTAGTGGTGTTTTTGGGCCTTTTGACAATTTCTTATATTTCTGTCGATGACGTAGAGGCCTCTATGGACGATCGGCACCGTCCAGCCTTTTTCTCTCCAACTTGCTGTCTGCCACCATCCATAATGGTCTGGAATGTGGGCAGCAGGGTTGTTTTTTTTTTTTTTTTTTTTGGGTTATTCTGTTTTAGTGATGGTATTATGGCCAAAGTGAAATTACTGTTGAAGCACAGATGTTGCAAAGTGATGTCTTCTCGTGCTTGTCCCACTCAACTTTGAAACGACATTACAAATTTTGACGCTGAAGGATAAAGGATTAGCATCACACCTCTTTAATTAGACAAAAAAATTAAGTCCCAGTGACAAAATTTTGTCCTAATGTGATGACATTTATGAACTGCAGACTTGAGCTATAAAATTTCCTGGAAATTATTGTAATTATTTCAATATATATATATATATATATATATATATATATTGATTTTCTTGAGATCCATTAAATGAAGGAAGGAATTAGACAGAAAATCAGCCAAAAAGTGACATCATCATGATGTCCATGGGACGACCTGCACAATAGAAAATTTTAAAATCTTGAAAACAATTTTTATTTTGTAAAAACGTGATTATATGTACAATAAATAAGACAAAATATGTAATAAAAATTATATGAATGTGTAATAAAATGTCAAAAATATAATAACATAATGCCTAACAAGGTGGCAAAATATTGAAATAAAAATAGTATTAATTAAATTCAATATATTTGTCTATTATTATTGTATATTTAAAAATTTATTTTACATATTTGTCATATTTATTATACATTCAATTACCTTTGTTACATATAATAATATATCTTGACAACAAATTTTAAAATTTGAAATTTTAAAGTATTTTAATATGTAAAACTCACAGAGTAACATTACGTCCCTTACCATGTGATCTTTATCTCTCTTTCTCGAGTCAATTGCTCTGGCCATCTATCTCACTTCTCTTGTCAAGTTACAATATATGCTGGCCACCACATAATAAATTCCAATTTCCAAATTCAAATTTTATTTTTCTTTCATAATATCATTTTTTTATGGATTTTACTAATAATATAACAATAAAATAACACAAAATTCCAATTCTACCGTGATGTACTAAGTCATCCATTATGTCTTTTTCCTAAATGACTCCAGCATGGATTGCACCACGGATCTCACTTCATTGCTCGCTGTATGCCTGCAGGTTTGTGTGGCAAATGCCTTGTTGATCACATCTTCCCCAATGCTCCCTCCCCACTCCACTTCTAAGACCTATGGATGGTAAACTATGAAGGACCCTAACTTTTCTATCTCCAACTTCAGTTCCTCTGCAAGGGATTTTGAATGAGTCCCCCTTTTCCTCCTCAATCCAGCCCTGTCAACTGTTGAAATACCTACAAGAATCCATCCTTTTCATCTGAAGACCAATGTTAATATCTCGTTAAAGTGGCTCTCTTCCACAATCATTCTTTTGTGGAGAACTTTCCCTATCCTCCATTAGCTTGAAAAAAGAATTAAAAGTACAAATCCATTAATTTAAAAGAAATATTATAACATTGCACTTATAAATAATGGAGTCTATGTTTAACAAATTATAATAAAAACATAGTCAATGTCAAGATTGAAAAACATACTCAACGAGGATTTAAAAAGGATTAAAATCTCCTCCGTTTGAAAGAGAAATGATTCTTGCAGGAAGATGAAGAAAAACCATATCCCTAGCCCCTACGAAATAAGTTATTTATGTAATATTTGAACGTAATTACTAACTAATTTAGATAAAATAAAATACATTTGAATTTATTTTATTGCGTCAAATCAAGCCATTTTGAGAAGTAATTTGTATTTTGCATAATAGTTTGTATAGTAGTCAATTAAACGCATAGGATATGAAACGTTGCATGATATCTCTTTCAAGCCAATTAGACTTCTGTTAAGTGTCCCTACGTATTGAAGAAAGATTGGTTTCAAAAGCACAAAAACTAGATTGGTTTTAAAGAATAATCCAATTGAAGGAAGATGTTAATTAATTTTATTTCTTCTCAACGACATAGATTTTAATCTTAAGACAAAGAATTGGTCGTGCAGCATTCGCAAATCAAATTATTGACCAAGATTGTACCCAAACTAATATTTTTTTTTTTCACTTTTTCTTTATTTGTTAACTTACATTTTACATTATTATAGTTATATCTATATTATTTTATTAATTAAGTATGCTTGTGTCCATCGTTTCTACGCCCAACAAGTATTTTTCAAAGAAATAAACATATGACTATTTGTTTCTCCATGATGATGAATAAAATGGTCTAGCAAACAGGGAAAAAAAAAACAAAAACTAAACTATCAAGCAGGATCTATGATTGCCACACTTCTTGCTGAACGAAAGGTTCTAATTGGCTTGTGTGATTATCAACTCTATATATCTCTCTGATATGAACATCCTTTCAAAAACTCAACAATTTACAGTGGAAACTCATCAGATATTGAAGACAATATTTAAATATCTTGAGGGTTTAGAAACATTTGATTATTAGTTTATTACTTAATCAATCTAAACATCTGAATATTTTTAATGAAATGGATTGAACTATTGTCTAACAATATGCAACCTTTGTTTTTTTTTTTTTTAAATGCAACTCTTATCTAGGAACTGCATTATTGACAATAACTCAAAGAGCGCGCGAACTCTTTTCTAAAGCTCCCACACACAAGTCCCTTCCAATGCAGAAATAGGCCTTTGGTAGGGTTGGGAATACAACAACTAATTCCCCAACAATTGGCGAAAAAGCTCTAACGTTTCTAAGAAGCAGTACGCTGAAAAGGGAAATGAGCAGCCATTTCAGTTACACCATCACAAAAGCAACTCAAACTCCATTGGTCCGTCAGGGGAACTCTCTTTAGCAAGACATCTTTCGTATACATTCTATCTAAAATAGCCATCCAGGTAAAGATCTCAACATTTGGAGGGGATAGACCAAATCAAGTATTGGGAATGGAAGAAGGCGCAGAAGTTAGTGTTAATTTTTCAAGCTCAAAGCAAAATGACTTCCTACACTAAACTCTGCCTTGACTTGTTGCAGGACCGATCATCACGTCGTCTTCATTTTTAGAGGGTCTCACGTTACCAAGATAAGAAAGCAAGTCAGAGTCTGAGGTAGCCTCCCAATCAAGCAAACTGCACCGCCAATGAAGATTTTTCATCCAATTATCCTGAGTCCACCCACCACATTCTAAAACAATTACCACTTTATTCAGAGCAAGTAAAAACGCAAATCAACCTTGTCCAGCTAATCCTTCCTTTTCTCTTTGTTACTCGACATGACGTGGTTTAACATGCCAAATATCTACATCTATATCCTTATTGCTGCGAGATGCAATTACAAAAAACTCTCATCATGGATTGTTAACACACTATGGGGAATTTTTAGTTATAATTAACCATTTAACAAATATTCAAATATGAGAAATGTTGTCGTAAATACTATAACATGACTTTGGAAAAACAAGTTTATAGTGTAGACATAGAAGAAAAGTATATGAATAAGATTCAATTGAATTTTAAGTGCATAGAAAATTTTGTAAAGAAATAAGATTCATTTATCTCATATTTATAGTTTATAAATATCAAACCCTTTGATTTTTACTCTTATATCTTTTTTTTTTTACTATACTTAAATTAATTCCACTTCATTTTAAATTGAAAACAACTTTTGACTTCAACTATTTTCATTTATCTAGTGTGTTTAATTATTTTTAGGCACTTTTCCTCTAAATTGAAATGGCATAAAATATTATCAAAGGTCTTATTTATGTATCATTTTCACTCTTATGTGCTTTAAGTTTAAAGAAATTGAACAAATTTAAATTTAAATTTATTTCATATTTATAAATAATATGATTAATTCTTTTGAATTTTTAAATCAATTAGATCACACAATAAGTTGTCTCATATTATGATAACTTCTCCTTATATAATGTTAAAGTTGATTTTGAGTTCTTTATCCATTAATTTGTTTTTCTAAGCCAACTAAATCTGTTAGAAAGTTTCATAAAACTTATCGATGAGTTTATCTTTTTATATTTTTAAATAAAATTATGTAAACCATACTTCATTCTTTTCAAACCTTTTAGGCTTGTGGTTTCGTCTCTACTAAATTGAGATACTCTTCCTAAGAATGAAGTACGATGTGATTGATGACTTCCACTACTTAATACCTTTTTAAGTTTTCATAATTTTCATGCTAGAATTAACCTATTTAAACTCTAATACCAATATAAAAAGAAAAAAAAAATTAAGGAGGGAAGAACTTATCTCTTGTAGGCCTTCATGCGATAACCAATGACTAATCACCAACAACAACATCGCAAAAGAATATCTCGCGGTCCAGATGATACCACAAAGAACAATATCACCTAATTTCTATAGCTTGAGAATCAAACTTGAGGTTTAATTTCTATAGCCGTGTCAGGTCAGTCTCCCATTGGCTTGATTCACAATTCAATTTAAACCTCAAGTTTAAAATATCCTGGGGCTGTTCGTATCCATGGTGCATCCAATTGAAAGACTGCCCATTTATCGATTCACAGGTAAATTACCCAAAGGACGTAGCAGCAGGCAGCTCATGGAATTTTTTTCCTGCTTCTGGCCTTCGGCCCAGCTCATGCGTTCATTCCAGTATCCATTACTTGGCCCATTTAGGTTGAAGTGGGCACGAACTGCTTTAACGCAGCTCAGGTGTAGAATACCCGACAGGAAAAACGACGAGCGGAAAATGGCCGTCTAAAGTATTTAATCTATTGGCTTTGTGTAGAAGACGAGATACGAGTTTAAATTTTAATTTTTTATATTATTATTTATTTTATTTATACATGTATAAAGTAGATGATTTTATTTAAATAAAATAAAATAAGAAAGGACAAGTGGATATGGCTGCCTTGTTAAATGGATGAAAAAAAATCTAATCGAAGAAACAAATTGTGGATAATAGGGAGCCACAGACCGAATGGGTGGATACCATTATTTGTCAGTGAGGTTTCTTGATAATTCCACACAAACCCCACTTCACTATTTGCTAAAGTTATTGGATTGCTAAAGTCATTGGAACCCTCGTCTCCTTGCTTTCGCTAACTCTCTTCCCATGGCTACAATCACAAATTTCATGTCAAAGCCGCCATCATCTTACTCAAGCATTCCAAAGCACAGGCCTCCATGCTTCCGTGGTTCTTCTCCACTACCTTTCTTCTGCAAGAATAAACGGGTGCTTATAAGTTGTGATACAACCCGGACGAACTTCATCACAAAAGCTGCAGCTGCTCCTCAGACTAAGAAGCCCGCCAGCGGTGAGAGAGTGCAAAAAATTCACAACATAGAAGAATTTGACGAGGCCCTTAAACAAGCAAAGAATAGGCTAGTTGTTGTGGAATATGCCTCTAGCCAAAGTGACGATAGCAACCAAATTTACCCTTTCATGGTAGAACTTAGCCGAACCTGCAACGATGTGGAGTTTCTTCTTGTGATGGGCGATGAGTCGGAGCAGACTAGAGAACTCTGCAAAAGGGAAAACATAGAAAACGTCCCGCACTTTAGCTTCTACAAGAGTATGGAAAAGATTCACGAAGAGGAAGGGATCGGCCCAGATCAGCTTGTCGGAGACGTGCTGTACTACGGGGACAATCACTCTGCCGTCGCCCAGCTGCATCGTAGAGAGGACGTGGAGAAGCTGATCGAGGACCACAAGGCCGATCACAAGCTGATTGTCCTTGACGTCGGGTTGAAGCACTGCGGGCCATGCGTCAAAGTCTACCCGACGGTGATCAAGCTGTCGAGGCAGATGACTGATACGGTGGTGTTCGCGCGCATGAACGGTGATGAGAACGATAGCTGCATGCAGTTCTTGAAGGACATGGAGGTGATACAGGTACCCACCTTCCTGTTCATCAGAGATGGTGCGATTTGTGGAAGGTATGTTGGCTCCGGCAAGGGAGAGCTTATTGGAGAGATTCTTAGATACCAGGGAGTTCGAGTTACTTAGAAATGGAATCCCAAATTACACATTTTAATTAACATTAATTTGCTGTTTTTTAGCCAAAGGAATTCAGAATCATCCATAATCCGCATGTTCTGTAGACTTGATATCAATGGCCCATTTGAAAGGGTAAGGATTTTTACGGGTTTTATTTAATTAGAGTCCAATTTCCTGAATGGGAAAAAATTAATGCATAAGCTTTTGTGCGTTTTTTTTATAACTTTTATTTAAAAAAATATATAATATGCAACAAATTAATAATAATTTACATTAAATTTCATATAAATTTTTTCAATAATTATTTATACATTTTATTGTCCTATAACACATTTATTTTGTTCTGTTATACATTTTATTTTATTTTATTTTATTTTAAAAAAAAAAAAAGGATGCTACGTTAGTTCCGTTTCTCCTGCGTTCACTCTACCCGTCGATGTATCTTTTCCGTATTAATTATTGACTATTGTTATTTTGTTCTCTTGGCCGTATGATTATTTCAGTTTCTGTTTTATTGGTTGCTCTTTTGTACGACGGCTGCAGTCTACCGTACCTGATACGGATATATCAACTTTGATAAATATGTTTTCGTTAATCTGCTAAAATATTTAACATAACTTATCCATGAATTAGAAAATAAATTAAAATTCTATTTAAAAAGATTTTCATGTGCTTCAAAATTAGTGCTTAGTTTTTCCTTTTATTTTCTTTTCCCTAAGAATTAACACCATCTATATAGCAGAGAATATAGATAAAAGAAAGATGTAATCAATCATTTAAAATAGTATTTTGATTAGTAATTTTAATTGTTGAATTTGCTTTTTTTAATATCAACTTGAATTTAAATTTTTTTTATTATTTGTTTTTAAATATAAATTAAAAATTTATATTAAATACATAGTATTAAATTTTAAATTTATTCATAATAAAATTGAGCGTGAGAGTGAGGTTGAAACAAATAGTATTGAAGTAATAACTTTTTTTATTAAAAAAAATCAAATAAAAATGTTATCAATATATCTGACAATAAAAAAATACAATTATGAATATGTCACCATTTCATATGCATAAAGTAATTTTAAATTCTAAATATTTTAATATTAAGATTAAGATGAATAACTTATGCAGACATTAGAAATGATCATAAAATCAGGCTAATTGGGATGCGAGAAATATATGATTCAACATGAGATATATACATACAATTTAGCTAGTTACTGTATTTACTCACCTTTATGTGAGTAATAGTATGTCAGGATTTTTGAACTGAATAAATTTATTTTATTATTTTATTTAACTCTCAGTTAAATTTTTTATTTTTATTTTTTACACATGATATTAATTTAATTTGATTTGGTTAACAAGATGAGTCAAATTAATAAATCCCTATAATTTATTGTATTTCAATTAATTTCGATGGATTGCCTCTAATCAGTCATGAAACTTCCCAAAAACCGACCTGCATTGTATACATTAGAGTTGCACAAATGTAAAGTTTGGATTTGTTAGATTTAATATTTTGTTGAAGAAAGGTTAAAGCTGAAGAAATGAAAGCACAATCGAAACCTGCTACAACAGGGAGTTAAAAAATAATTAATACGTGCACAAATAATTTAAAGGACAAAATCTAGTTGCCACATGCCTCCAAATTCCTCCTGCATTTCCGCCTAACTCTTGTTTTCCTCTTTCTTTTTCTTTATTTTTCATTCTCTTAACTAAAAAATAAGTATGAGTTCAAAGGCATTTTAAACAACTTCATCATTACCATTAGATTTAGAATTAATAATGGAATTATGCAATATCAAAATTATTATCTATACTAAAAAGAACAAATCTATTTTAAAAAAAAAAACATTATGTAGTTGTCATATTTTTAAAATTAGAAAGAAAAAAATTATCAAATAAATTCAATCAAAAAAATAGCAACAAGGATATAAATATTTAAATAAATTTTCATTTTAAAAAGATTTAATAAGTGGATATACCAACTAGTAGTTATTATTTCTACAAATTAGAAACACCAAACTTTAGAATTTTGAGCCATACTAGCTAGCTCTAGTGGTTTCACGGGTGGAATTTACTATTAGGAATTAAAGAGATGCTTATTGAATGAACACACAACAAAATAGATATTTAAAATTTTTTATTTTTAAAAATAGGTCAATAACTTGTAAAATATGATTACAAATTATATAAAAAAAACAAGATATCTCTTTTTGTTCTAACCGAATTAGCAAGTTGTCATAAATTACCATCGTCCAAAACTTTGACCTTTAATAATATCCATACATGAAATAGTAAATGTAACTCTTAAAAAATCTAAACACTTTTAAGAGAAGAGAGAGAGAGGAGGGAACGTCTAAAGAGAATGCTAGCTCACGAAAATCTATTTTATCAAACATACAAAGTTTTATTTATAGAGAACTTTGATTTTATTAAGTTTTAATATCAATTTATAATAAATTACACTTTATTTTTCATAATTTCAAATATCATATTTTTAACTTAAAATTTCTTAAACTTTTTAATCAAGTCAACCTAATCTCTTTTTACATTTCTCATTAATTTTCTTGATGTATTTTCTCTATGTGTGTAACTAATTAGAATCTTAATATGTTAATAATAATAATACATTATAATATCAAAAGATTAAATAAATTAAATAATTTTTATTTATTATTAATTTTTATTAATTAATTTATATTTATAAATTAAAATTAATATCTAATAATATATTATGAGCATTCAAAGATCAAGGCCACTAAAGTATTTTGATTAATTTTTTTAGTATATAGTCTCTTAGTATAATTCAAACTTTCAGTCATATTAATACGCATATTAGATATAAAGTATGAAATTGGTGTTAAATTTATATTATCTAATTATATTCATTCTTAAATAATAAGATGACTATTAATATCATGAATGAGATTATAACTTTTTATGATTTTCATTTTACTTTATGCAATAATTTCTTTAATTAATACCCATTGACAACAACAAAAAATTCTCTCATGACTACTTTTAAGGTGACGAATCCTTTATTAATCACTTAATTATCTTTATGTTGTTCACGATAAGGTCATTAACACTCTTACAAGTGAACTTTAATTAGTACAACCTAAAAGTGATATTAAAATATATCAATTCTTATATAAAATAATTTAGTAATCTCAAGTTTAAGGATTAATAACATAATTGACACATGATAATTTATTCAAATAAACAAATGATATTTCAATTAAGAATTGTCATAACAAGTGAATTTAATTAATTTGTTCAATTAACTACCTTCTTTATATTTGTTTAATTATCACTATACATTAGTTTATAAGAATAACTACCTTATTCACAAGAAAAAACATGACATTGGCTAGTCTCATAGCTCTATCAATGTCTGAAAAATCTCCATAATGCATTGATTAGGAATATTTAGAAATAATAATTTGATACAATAAGTATTTTATAATTATAATCATGCCATAATTATTTTTGTAAAATATATTTATTTCATATATTTAATCTTTAAAGTTGATTGACAACTATATCATTTTTATAAATATACTCAAAATAAAGAATGTCTTTTATTAATAATTGCATACATAACATATCAAACATGTTCATAACAAGTAATCAACTTATTAGTTACTAAGATATACACCAACACTTGCACCACTTAATCTCATCTAAGAATAATAATATACTTGTATCTAATAATTAACCACAATTTTCTTATCATGTGTACAAATCAAGTTTTATCTATAATGTTATGTATATTAAATAAGAAAAAATTAAGTAAGAAAAATAATTATTTGAACCAACGAAATAAACAATGTTATTTTTAAATTTTTATATGATATTTATATGAAAACTTATATATTGAAAATCTTTGTAATAGTATTCGAAGTTTGAGAGAAAAAAATTTTGCAGTGTTATATATGATAACAAAGAATTCTATAAATTTATTAAAGTGCATTTATAATCTATAAGATAAAATATCATATTATGTTTCAAAAGTATCATATAATTTTATCAAAATATCATACTTAGTAAGATTTGCTATTAAAATTTGGGTTATTTTGTAAGACATCAATCAATTTAAGTTTGACAAAATGGAATCTTGATGCCTAAAGTCATATATCAATCGACACAATATCAAGATAATTAATTGAATAAACATTAACATTAGTAACATGGAAGGATGATTAACCCACCTAAAAAATTGGAATCCTTAGAGTAAAATAAAGCAAAATGAATAGATCTATTAATTAAGGATGAGTAAATTGCAGCCACATTAAATAAAAAAGACAAGTGAGATAAATATGAGAACTTAATTAATATTTTCAATGTTTTGGTTAATATACTTTTTAATGTGTTGATAGTCAAGGTGTTGTATTCAATTTTACAACAATGGACAAACTTATATATCTTTATATACACCAATGATAATGTTCTGAAGATAAGTCCAATTGTTAGTCCTAAAGTGTCATATTGAAAATGTCATTTTCAAGGTGTATAAGTTAAGTTTTTGAAAATTTGCAAGATCTATCATATTCCAAATGTCATATATTGTTTCAGGGTATTATATAATTTTATCAAAATATTATATATAATGTTGATAAAATTATATGACACTTTATAAATTATATATGACTATTTTAGGAGTACATCACACATGATTATCCTTATCACAAAAGGGAACTAAATAAACATTTTGTTATCCAACTAAACCTTTTTCACCAGTTTATGTTATCTTCTCATAACTGTATTATTAACTTAGTTTATGTAGATCAAATGATAAGTAAAACAAATATTTTTTTTAACTTTAAATTCTCATACAAATGTTTATGTCACTTTGACTAATGATTCAATTACTTCTATTATGGGTTTTGGAACAAATTTTCTAATATCTTCCCTCTCATTATCATATATCATGTGTTTGCTTGATTTTTCGTTTAATTTACTTTATGTTAGTAAAATTACTCAAACTTTAAATTTTTTTGTCTTTATGTTTCTAAAGATCTAATAGTGGGAAAATTGTTAGTGAAAGACATAAATCTGAATGTCTTTATTAGTAATGTCCTAACCACTTTTCTGATAGTGCTAAAATCTATTACTTGTCAAAATGTTATAATATCTCTTAAATTTCACTATCAGTTAGGGCATTTATTTTTATCTACATTAAAAAACATGTATTTCCTCACCTTTAAGATTTATCTTCTTTAAACTATAAGTCATGCCAATTTGCTAAACATTATTGTATATCTTATTTTCCTAGGGTTAATAAATGGGTTATATCTCTTTGTGAGTTAGTGCATTATGATATTTAAAGTCCTTATTCAATGGTTTTTAAACCTAATTTTGAATACTTTATCACTTTTATTGATAACCATTCTTATATTATTTAGTTATATTTAAAGAAAAGTTGTTAAAAGTTATTATCTATATTTTATGCCTTTTATATTAAAATCAAAATGCAATTTAATATTCATGGTATATATATTTGAGTAATGATAATACAAAAGAACACTTTTTTAAGCATTTTAATTCTTACATGTCACAAAATAGGATACCTTATCAGTGTTTATATGTTGATATTCAGACTTAAAATTGTGTTGCAAAAAAAAAAAAAAAAAAACATAAGCATTTACTATATGTTGTTAAAATGCTTCTTTCCCTAAGTAGTTTTAGGCTAATATTACTTCCATAGCTTATTTCTTGATTAATTATATGCCCCTATTAGTTCTAAATAGTGATAACTTTTATTTTGTTTTGTCTTTCCCATTCACTATTCTTAATTGAGTCACATATTTTTTTTATATCTCTTTTGTTTGTGATATTAATTTTGAAGCATCTAAATTAGATCTTAATTCTATTTAGTGTGTCTTTTATTTTTTATTTTTTTGGTATTCTCATATTAAAAAAGGACATAGGTGTTATGTTTTAATTTAGGTCATTATTCAATTTTTGTTGATGTCACATTTTTTTTTAAACTTCTCCATTCTTTCCTACTTCTCCATTCTTTCCTTGTTCTCACATTTATATTATTAAGAGAGAGGAAGGTGATCTTCTGGTATATAGTGTTAGTACTACTATTAGTTTCATTATGCCCATTATATCACCTATTACTCAAGTGTATTCTTTTCATGTTCAACATAATAACCCATTTATTACTCTACTTCTTTTATTTATAGATGTGATTATTGATTAACTT
>JAHLGP010000232.1:8362023-8415289 GCA_020141445.1 Bruguiera sexangula
CATTTTCAACTATTATATTTTCTCACCATTCAGATGTAATGACATTAGCAATAAATTTAAAAATCAAAACATCACACTTTTTCAATTTTTAAAGTGTATTGCCTACAATTAAGTCCAATACTTGTATTTTTGTTTATTTAGCTTTTTCAAATATTATATTTTTCCCACCATTCAAATGTAATAGCATTAGCAATAAATTTAAAAATCAAAACATTGCACTTTTTCAATTTTAGAATTCTAAATTCCTATAGGGATAAATGCATTATTAATCATCAGTTGAATTTAAATTTTAAAATTTTTTTAATTATCTCTTTTGCCACAATGTTATTTGAAATGATTTATATAATTTTAGTCTAAAAATACACAAGGAAAAAGCATATGCAAGGGATTCTAACAAGAAGTTTCCCTACTCCCCTTAAGTGCAATATGCTCAACCTAATATTGAAACTTGCGATTGCTATTTATATTATTTTTCCACTAATGTGTAGTGCATACAATTGAGTCCAATACTTGTATTTTTGTTTCTTTAACATTTTCAAATATTATGTTTTCTCACCATTTAGATGTAATGATATTAGTAATAAATTTAAAAATCAAAACATCACACTTTTTCAATTTTTAGAATTCTAAATTCCTATAGGGATAAATGCACTGTTAATAATCAATTCAATTTAAATTTTGAAGTTTTTTTAATTATCTCTTTTGCCATAAAGCTATTTGAAATAATTTATATAATTTTAGTCTACAAATATACAACATAAGAAAAAATGAGTGCACGGGACTCTAATAACTAGTTTGCCCACCCCCCTCAAGCGAATATGCTCGACATAACATTGAAACCTGGGAATGCTTTTTATAATTTTTTTCCACTAAAGTGTAATTTATACAATTGAGTCCAATACTTATATTTTTTGTGTATTTAACATTTTCAAATATTATGTTTTTCTCACCATTCAAATGCAATGACATTAGCAATAAATTTCAAAATCAAAACATTGCACCTTTTCAATTTTTGGAATGCTAAATTCCTATAGGGATAAATGCACTATTAATAATAAGTTGAATTTAAAATTTGAAATTTTTTTAATTATCTACTTTGCCATGATACTATTTGAAATGATTTATATAATTTTAGTCTGAAAATATACAACATGAGAAAAAGCAAATGCAAGGGACTTTACTCAGAAGTTTGCCCACCCTCTCAAGCGTAATGCGCTCGACCTAACATTGAAATTTGAGATTACTGTTTTTAATTTTCTTCCAATAAAGTGTAATTTATACAATTGAGTCCAATACTTGTATTTTGGTGTATTTAACATTTTCAAATATTATGTTTTTCTCACCATTAAAAGGCAATGACATTAGCAATAAATTTTACAATCTAAACACTGCACTTTTTCAATTTTTAGAATTCTAAATACCAATAGGGATAAATGCACTATTAATAATGAGTTGAATTGAAATTTTGAAATTTTTTTAATTATCTCTTTTGCCACAATGCTATTTGAAAAAAAATTATATAATTTTAGTCTAAAAATATAAAACATAAGAAAAGCAAATGCAAGGAACTCTTATAAGAAGTTTGCCCAGCCCCCTCAAGTGCAATATGCTTGACCTAACATTGAAACTTGAGATTACTATTTATAATTTTCTTCCACAAAGGTGTAACTTATACAATTGAGTCCAATACTTGTATTTTTGTGTGTTTAACATTGTCAAATATTATGTTTTTCTCACCATTCAAATGTAATGACATTAGCAATAAATTTTAAAATCAAAACATTGCACTTTTTCAATTTTTGGAATGCTAAATTCCTATAGGGATAAATGCACTATTAATAATCAGTTGAATTTAAATTTTAAAATTTTTTTAATTATCTACTTTGCCATGATACTATTTGAAATGATTTATATAATTTTTGTCTAAAAATATACAACATGAGAAAAATCAAATGCAAGGGACTCTAATCAGAAGTTTGCCCACCCCCTTAAGCGCAATGCACTCGACCTAACATTGAAATTTGGGATGTTGTTTTTAATTTTCTTCCAATAAAGTGTAATTTATACAATTGAGTCCAATACTTGTATTTTGGTGTATTTAACATTTTCAAATATTATGTTTTTCTCACCATTAAAATGCAATGACATTAGTAATAAATTTTAAAATCTAACCACTGCACTTTTTCAATTTTTAGAATTCTAAATACCAATAGGGATAAATGCACTATTAATAATGAGTTAAATTGAAATTTTGAAATTTTTTTAATTATCTCTTTTGCCAAAATGTTATTTGAAAAGATTTATATAATTTTAGTCTAAAAATATACAACATAAGAAAAGCAAATGCAAGGGACTCTAATCAGAAGTTTGCCCACCTCCTCAAGCGCAATATGCTCGACCTAACATTGAAACTTGGGATTGCTATTTATAATTTTCTTCCACTAATGTGTAACTTATACAATTGAGTCCAATACTTGTATTTTTGTGTGTTTAACATTGTCAAATATTATGTTTTTCTCACCATTCAAATGCAATGGCATTAGCAATAAATTTTAAAATCTAAACACTGCAGTTTTTCAATTTTTGGAATTCTAAATTCCTATAAGGATAAATGCACTGTTAATAATGAGTTGAATTAAAATTTTGAAATTTTTTTACTTATCACCTTTGCCACAATGCTATTTTGAAAGATTTATATAATTTTAGTTTAAAAATATGCAACATAAGAAAAGCAAATGCAAGGGACTCTAATAAGAAGTTTGCCCACCCCCCTCAAGCGCAATATGCTTGACCTAACATTGAAACTTGGGAATGCTATTTATAATTTTCTTCCATTAAAGTGTAACTTATACAATTGAGTCCAATACTTGTATTTTTGTGTGTTTAACATTGTCAAATATTATGTTTTTCTCACTATTCAAATGCAATGACATTAGCAATAAATTTTAAAATCAAAACATTGCACTTTTTCAATTTTTGGAATGCTAAATTCCTATAGGGATAAATGCACTGTTAATAATCAGTTGAATTTATCTACTTTGCCATTGAAGTTCCCAACTTCACCCTAGGATCTACTAGTTTGTGATACTGAGAGGGGGGTGAATCAGTATCACCATAATTCACAATTCGCAGGTAAGTGAACAACTTCAATCTCTTCTTAAAAGCAAACTCTTTCTCAGATTGGACTAAGGTAGATCTATTGCTACCTACTAATCACAATAGTCCCTAAAGTCACCTTTTAGACACCTTGCCTAATAGACAATTCGGATGTTCTTGTTTAGGTCTTTGTTAGGTTATGGGTTGGCTGATACTTTAGCTGCATTCACAACTCAATTCAAAACACAAAACGTAAAGCAAATTAAGGACACACAAGATTTATGTGGTTTCGTCAATGTGACGTACATCCACGGTGGTAGGGACTCTCCCTTACCGAGACTATCCACTATACTTGAGAATTCTAGTTACAATGGATGTCTTAATCTTCTGCTCCTTTCACTATTGCAATTACTAAGCAAGTACAATACAAAGAGTGTCACTTACTGTGTCTACCCTTCTTCTAGCTTGTCTTGCCTCTATTGAATTCAAAGGCTACTCCACTGCCGCTTAGAAGTTCACCGCAACGCTCTCTAACCTCTCTTGAAGAAATTTGGAAATACGTTGAGTTCTTTTCAATGCTTCGCCAAATTCCTTCTCTAGGTTGTCTCACACAGCTCCTGCTTTCACCGTCTCACGGTCTCACCCGTCTCCTATTTCACAATCTTACTGTTTCACGGCCTGTCCTCACGCTTCTGGTCTGTCACGCCCTTGCACGTTCTGGTCTCATGCCATCTCCTAACATACACCCATGCTTCTGGTCTGCCGTTTCACGTCTCTTGGCTTGCTTCACGCTACTGGTTTTTCCAGTTCACATCTTTCGGCCTACCTTATGCTTCTGGTCTACTGTTTTCTCTTCTGGGTGGTCTCATGGATACCAGGTCTGCTGTCTTCTCTTCCAGGTGGTCTCACAGATACCAGGTCTACTGTCTTCTCTTCCGGGTGGTCTCACAGATACCAGGTCTGCTGTCTTCTCTTCCGGGTGGTCTCACAGATACCAGGTCTGCCATCTTCTCTTCTGGGTGGTATGTTTCTTATTTCTCCTCTTGTTGGTTGTGTGTTTCTGGTTTGCTTGCAGGAGGTGTTTCTGGTTTGCTTTTCTCTTCTTTTTGGCTGGTTATTGTAGGGTTGCCGTTTATTCAATTGTGTTGGACTTAACCAGTTTTGTCTTCCAAGGCCTTTATATACTCTCTTCCATGAAACCCTAATAGGGCTTACGTGGCGGATTTACGTTCTTGCCCTTATGTGGCGGATTTACTTTTTTTCCCTTCCATGTGGCTTTACTTTCTTGCACACTTAACCCTAGTTGACAACAATTACAACCCATACAAGGCTGTGGAAACAACAGCCACAATACTATTTGAAATGATTTATATAATTTTAGTCTAAAAATATACAACATAAGAAAAAGCAAAGGCAAGGGACTCTAATAAGAAGTTTGCCCACCCCATCAAGCGCAATATGCTCGACCTAACATTGAAACTTGGGATTGCTATTTATAATTTTCTTCCACTAATGTGTAACTTATACAATTGAGTCCAATACTTGTATTTTTGTGTATTTAACATTATCAAATATTATGTTTTTCTTACCATTCAAATGCAATGACATTAGCAATAAATTTTAAAATCAAAATATTGCACTTTTTCAATTTTTGGAATGCTAAATTCCTATAGGGATAAATGCACTGTTAATAATCAATTGAATTTAAATTTTGAAATTTTTTTAATTATCTGCTTTGCCACAATACTATTTGAAATGATTTATATAATTTTAATCTAAAAATATACAACATGAGAAAAAGCAAATGCAAGGGACTCTAATTAGAAGTTTGCCCACCACCCTAAAGTGGAATGTGCTCGACCTAACATTGAAATTTGGGATAACTGTTTTTAATTTTCTTCCACTAAAGTGTAATTTATACAATTGAGTCCAATACTCGAACTTTTGTGTATTTAACATTTTCAAATATGATGTTTTTCTGACCATTAAAATGCAATGACTTAGCAATAAATTTTAAAATCTAAATACTACACTTTTTCAATTTTTAGAATTCTAAATTCCTATAGGGATAAATGCACTGTTAAGAATGAGTTGAATTGAAATTGATGAATTTTTTTAATTATCTCCTTTGCCACAATGCTATTTGAAAAGATTTATATAATTTTAGTCTAAAAATATACAACATCAGAAAAGCAAATGCAAGGGACTCTAATAAGAAATTTGCCCATCCCCCTCAAGCGCAATATGCTCGACCTAACATTGAAACTTGGGATTGCTATTTATTATTTTCTTCCACTAAAGTGTAACTTATACAATTGAGTGCAATACTTGTATTTTTGTGTATTTAACATTGTCAAATATTATGTTTTTCTCACCATTCAAATGCAATGTCATTAGCAATAAATTTAAAAATCAAAACATTGCACTTTTTAAATTTTTAGAATTCTCAATTCCTATAGGGATAAATGCACTGTTAATAATCAGTTAAATTTAAATTTTGAAATTTTTTTAATTATCTCTTCTGTCGTAATGTTATTTGAAATGATTTATATAATTTTAGTCTAAAAATATACAACACAAGAAAAAGCAAATGCAAGGGACTCTAGTATGATGTTTACTTATGCCCCCTAGCGCAATATGCTCAACCTAATATTGAAACTTGCGATTGCTATTTATATTATTCTTTCATTAAATTGTATTGCATGCAATTGACTCCAATACATGTATTTTTGTTTAATTAACTTTTTCAAATATTCTATTTTTCTCACCATTCAAATGTAATGGCATTAGCAATAAATTTAAAAATCAAAACATTGCACTTTTGTAATTTTTAGAACTCTAACTTCCTATATGGATAAATGCACTGGTAATAATTATTTGAATTTAAATTTTGAAACTTTTTTAGTTATCTCCTTTGCCTCATAGCTATTTGAAATGATTTATATAGTTTTACTCTAAAAACATACAACATAAGAAAAAGAAAATGCAATGGACTCTAATAAGAAGTTTCCCCAGCCCCCTAAAGAAAATGTGTAATATTTATATTATACTTCCACTAAATTGTATTGCATACAATTGAGTCTAATACTTGTATTTTTGTGTATTTAACATTTTCAAATATTATATTTTTCTCACCATTCAAATGTAATGGCATTAGTAACAAATTTTAAAATCAAAAAATTACACATTTTCAATTTTTAGAATTCTAAATTGCTATAGGGATAAATGCACAGTAAATAATCATTTGAATTTAAATTTTGAAATTTTATTAGTTATCTCCTTTGCCTCAAAGCTATTTGAAATGATTTACATAGTTTTAGTCTAAAAACATACAACATAAGAAAAAAGAAATGCAATGGACTCTAATAAGAAGTTTCCCCACAGCCCTCAAGCACAATATGCTCAACCTCATATTGAAACTTGCGATTGCTATTTATATTATTCTTCAACTAAAGTGTATTCTATATAATTGAGTCCAATACTTGTATTTTGTGTATTTAACATTTTCAAATATTATATTTTTCTCACCATTCAAATGTAATGGCTTTTGCAATAAATTTAAAAATCAAAATATTGCACTTTTTCAATTTTTAGAATTCTAAATTCCTATAAGGATAAATTCATTGTTAATAATCAATTGAATTTAAATTTTGAAATTTTTTTAATTATCTCCTTTGCCACAATGTTATTTGAAATGATTTATATAATTTTAGTCTAAAAATATACAACATAAGAAGAAGCAAATGAAAGGGAATATAATAAGAAGTTTGCCCACCCCCCTCAAGCACAATATGTTCAACCTAATATTGAAACTTGCGTTTGCTATTTATATTATTCTTCCCCTAAATTGTATTGCATACAATTGAGTCCAGTACATGTATTTTTGTGCATTTAACATTTTTAAATATTATATTTTTCTCACTATTCAAATGTAATGACATTAACAATAAATTTTAAAATTAAAACATTGCACTTTTTCAATTTTTAGAATTCTAAATTCCTATAGGGATAAATGCACTGTTAATAATCAGCTGAATGTAAATTTTGAAATTTTTTTAATTATCTCCTTTGCCACAATGCTATTTGAAATGATTTGTATAATTTTAGTGTAAAAATATGCAACATAAGAAAAAGCAAACGCATGGGACTCTAATAAGAAGTTTGCCCACCCCTCTCAAGCACAATATGCTCGACCTAAAATTGAAACTTGGGATTGTTATTTATATATTTCTTCTACTAAAGTGTAATATCTAGAATTGTGTCCAATAGTTCTATTTTTGTGTATTTAACAATTTCAAATATTATGTTTTTCTCACTATTCAAATGTAATGGCATTAGTAATAAATTTTAAAATCAAAACTTTGCACTTTTTCAATTTTTAGAATTCTATATTCTTATAGGGATAAATGCACTGTTAATAAAAAGTTGAATTTAAATTTTCAAATTTTTTAATTATCTCCTTTGCCACAATGCTATTTGAAATGATTAGTATAATTTGAGTCTAAAAATATACAAGATAAGAAAAAGCAAACGCAAGGGACTCTAATAAGAGGTTTGCCCACCCCTCTTAAGCACGATATGCTTAACCTAGCATTGAAACTTGGGATTGCTATTTATAATTTTCTTCCACTAAAGTGTAATTTATACAATTAAGTCCAATACTTGTATTTTTGTGTATTTAACATTTTCAAATATTATGTTTCTCTCACCATTCAAATGTAATGACATTAGCAATAAATTTTAAAATCAAAACATTGCACTTTTTCAATTTTTAGAATTCTAAATTCCTATAAGGATAAATGCACTGCTAATAATCAGTTGAATTTAAATTTTGAAATTTTTTTAGTAATCTTCATTGCCTCAATGCAATTTGAAATGATATATATAGTTTTAGTCTAAGAACATAAAACATAAGAAAAGGGAAATGCAATGGACTCTAATCAGAAGTTTCCCTACTCCCCTCAAGTGCAATATGCTCGACCTAACATTGAAAGTTGGGATTGCTATTTATAATTTTAGTCCACTAAAGTGTAATTTATACAATTGAGTCCAATACTTGTATTTTTGTTTATTTAACATTTTCAAATAATATGTTTTCCCACCCACCATTCAAATGTAATGGAATTAACAATAAATTTAAAAATCAAAACATTGCACTTGTTCAATTTTTAGAATTCTATATTCCTATAGGGATAAATGCTCTGTTAATAATCAGTTGAATTGAAATTTTGAAATTTTTTTAATTATCTCCTTTGCCACAATGCTATTCGAAATGATTTATGTAATTTTAATCTAAAAATATACAACATAAGAAAAAGCAAATGCAAGGGACTTTAATAAGAAGTTTACCCACCCCCCTCAAACGCAATAAGTAGGACCTAATAATGAAACTTTGGATTGCTATTTATAATTTTCTTCCACTAAAGTGTAATTTATACAATTGAGTCTAATACTTGTATTTTTGTGGTGTATTTAACACTTTCAAATATTATGTTTTTCTCACCATGCAAATGCAATGACATTAGCAATAAATTTTAAAATCAAAACATTGAACTTTTTCAATTTTTAGAATTCTAAATTCCTATAGGGATAAATGCACTGTTAATAATCAGTTGAATTTAAATTTTCAAATTTTTTCAGTAATCTCTACTTCCTTAATGCTATTTGAAATGATTTATATAGTTTAAGTCAAAGAACATACAACATAAGAAAAAGGAAATGCAATGGACTCAAATAAGAAGTTTACCCACCCCCCTCAAGCGCAATATGCTCGATTTAATATTGAAACTTAAGATTGTTGTTTATAATTTTCTTCTGCTAAAGTGTAATTTATACAATTGTGTCCAATACTTGTTTTTTTTATGTATTTAACATTTTCAAATATTATGTTTTTCTCACCATTCAAATGTAATGGCATTAGCAATAAATTTAAAAATCAAAACCTTGCACCCTTTCAATTTTTAGAATTCTAAATTCCTATAGGGATAAATGCACTATCAGTCGTCAATTGAATTTTAATTTTGAAATTTTTTCAGTTATCTACATTGCCTCAATGCTATTTGAAATGATTGATATAGTTTTAGTCTTACAACATATAACATAAGAAAAAGGATATGTAATGGACTCTAATATGAAGTTTCCCCACCCCCCTCAAGCGCAATATGCTCAACCTAATAATGAAGTTTGCGATTGCTATTTATATTTTTCTTTCATTGAAGTGTATTGTACATAATTAAGTCCAATACTTGTATATTTGTTTATTTAACCATTTCAAATATTATTTTTTGTCACCAAACAGATGTAATGGCATTAGTAATAAATTTCAAAATCAAAACATTGCACACATTCAATTTTTAGAGTTCTAAATTCCTGTAGGGATAAATGCACTGTTAATAATCAGCTGAATTTAAATTTTGAAATTTTTTTAGTTATTTCCTTTGCCACAATGCTATTTGAAATAATTTATATAAGTTTAGTCTAAAAATATACAACATAAGAAAAATAAAATGCTAGTGTATCTAATAAGAAGTTTGCCCACCCCCTTAAGCGCAATATGCTCAACCTAACGTTAAAACTTAGGATTCCTATTTATAATTGTCTTCCATTAAAGTGTAATTTATACAATTGAGTCCAATACTTGTATTTTTGTTTATTTAACATTTTGAAATATTATATTTTCTGACCATTCAAATGTAATGACATTAGCAATAAATTTAAAAATCAAAACATTGCACTTTTTCAATTTTTAGAATTCCAAATTCATATCGGGATAAATGCACAGTTAATAATTAGTTGAATTTAAATTTTAAAATTTTTTTAATTATCTCCTTTGCAACAATGCTATTTGAAATGATTTAGATAATTTTAGTTTACAAATATGCAATATAAGAAAAAGCAAATGTAAGGGACTCTAATAAGAAGTTTGCCCACCCCCCTTAAGCGTAATGTGCTCGACCTAATATTGAAACTTATGATTGTTGTTTATAATTTTCTTCCACTAAAGTGTAAATTATACAATTGAGTCCAATACTTATATTTTTGTTTATTTAACATTTTCAAATATTATGTGCTCGACCTAATAGTGAAACTTAGGATTGCTGTTTATAATTTTCATCCACTAAAGTGTAAATTATACAATTGAGTCCAATACTTATATTTTTGTTTATTTAACATTTTCAAATATTAAGCGTAATGTGCTCGACCTAATATTGAAACTTGGGATTGCTGTTTATAATTTTCTTCTACTAAAGTGTAAATTATACAATTGAGTCCAATACTTATATTTTTGTTTATTTAATATTTTCAAATATTATGTTTTTCCCATCATTCAAATGTAATGGCATTAGCAATAAAATTAAAAATCAAAACATTTGGGATAAATACACTGTTAATAATCAGTTGAATTTAAATTTTGAAATTTTTTTAATTATAAATGATTTAGATAATTTTAGTCTACAAATATATAACATAAGAAAAAGCAAATGCAAGGAACTCTAATTAAAAGTTTGTCCACTCCCCTCAAGCGCAATACGCTCGACCTAACATTGAAACTTCAGATTGTTGTTTATAATTTTCTTCCCCAAAAGTGTAATTTATACAATTAAACCTAAGACTTTTATTTTTGTGTATTTAACATTTTCAAATATTATATTTTTCTCACCATTCAAATGTAATGATATTAGTAGTAAATTTAAATATCCAAACATTGCACTTTTTCAATTTTTAGAATTCCAAATTCCTATCAGGATAAATGCACTGTTAATTTTCAGTTGAATTTAAATTTTGAAATTTTTTTAATTAGATAATTTTAGCCTACAAATATGCAACATAGGAAAAAGCAAATGCAAGGGATTTTAATAAGAAGTTTGCCTATCTCCCTCAAGCATAATATGTTCGACCTAACATTGAAACTTGAAATTGCTGTTTATAATTTTTTTTTCCACTAAAGTGTAATTTATACAATTGAGTCCAATACTTGTATTTTTCTTTATTTAACATTTTCAAATATTATGTTTTCTAACCATTCAAATGTAATGGCATTAGGAATAAATTTAAAAATCAAAACATTGCACTTTTTTAGTTTTTAGAATTCCAAATTTCTATCGGGATAAATGCACTGTTAATAATAAGTTGAATTTAAATTTTGAAATTTTTTTCATTATCTCTTTTGTCACAATGCTATTTGAAATGATTTATATAATTTTAGGTTAAAAATATACAACATAAGAAAAAGCAAATGCAAGGGACTCTAATTAGAAGTTTGCCCACCCCCCTCACGCGTAATACGCTCGTGCTAATATTGAAACTTCAGATTGCTGTTTGTAATTTTCTTCCCCAAAAGTGTAATTTAAACAATTGATTCCAACACTTGTATTTTTGTGTATTTAACATTTTCAAATATTATTTTTTGTCACCATTCAGATGTAATGGTATTAGCAATAAATTTCAAAATTAGAACATTGCACGTTTTCAATTTTTAGAATTCTAAATTCCTGTAGGGATAAATGCACTGTTAATAATCACTTGAATTTAAATTTCGAATTTTTTTTAATTATCTCCTTTGCCACAATGTTATTTGAAATGATTTATGTAATTATAGTCTAAAAATATATAACATAAGAAAAAGCAAATGCTAGGGTCTCTAATAAGAAGTTTGCTCACCCCCCTCAAGTGCAATACGTTCGACCTAATGTCGAAACTTAGGATTGCTATTTATAATTTTCTTCCCATAAAGTGTAATTTATACAATTGAGTTCAATACTTGTATTTTTGTTTATTTAACATTTTCAAATATTATATTTTCTAACCATTCAAATGTGATGGCATTAGTAATAAATTTAAAAATCAAAACATTGTATTTTTTCAATTTTCAGAATTCCAAATTCCTATCGGGATAAATACACTATTAATAATCAGTTGAATTTCAATTTTGCAATTTTTTTAATTATCTCCTTTTCCACAATGCTATTTGAAATGATTTATATAATTTTAGTCTAAAAATATACAACATAAGAAAAAGCAAATGCAAGAAACTCTAATAAGAAGTTTGCCCAACCCCCTCAACCGTAATATGCTCAACCTAACATTGAAAGTTGGGATTGCTATTTGTATTATTTTTTTCCACTAAAGTGTAATTTATACAATTGAGACCAATACTTGTAATTTTGTGTATTTAGGATTTTCAAATATTATTTTTTTCACACTATTCAAATGTAATGGCATTAGCAATAAATTCAAAAATAAAAACATTACACTTTTTCAATTTTTAGAATTATAAATACCTGTAAGGATAATGACACTCTTAATAATCAGTTGAATTTAAATTTTGAAATTTTTTTAATTATCTCCTTTGCCACAATGCTATTTGAAATGATTTACATAATTTTAATGTAAAAATATACAACATAAGAAAAAGCAAATGCTAGGGTCTCTAATAAAAAGTTTGCCCACCCCCCTCAAGCGCAATATGCTTAACCTAGCATTGAAACTTGAGATTGCTATTTATAATTTTCATCCACTAAAGTGTCTTTTAGCATTTTCAAATATTATGTTTTTCTCACCATTCAAATGTAATAGCATTAGCAATAAATTTAAAAATCAAAACATTGCACTTTTTCAATTTTCAGAATTCTAAATTCCTATAAGGATTAATGCATTGTTAATAATCAGTTGAATTTAAATTTTCAAATTTTTTTAGTAATCTTCATTGCCTCAATGCTATTTGAAATGATTTATATACTTTCAGTCTAGGAACATGCAACTAAAGAAAAAGGAAATGCAATAGACTCTAATAAGAGGTTTCCCCACCCCCCTCAAGCGCAATATGCTCAACCTAATATTGAAATTTGCAATTGCTATTTATATTATTCTACCATAAAAGTGTATTGTATATAATTGAGTCCAATACTTGTATTTTTGTTTATTTAACATTTCCAAATATTATGTTTTCTCACCATTCAAATGTAATGGTATTAGCAATAAATTTAAAAATCAAAGCATTGCACTTTTTCAATTTTCAGAATTCTAAATTCCTATGGGGATAAATGCACTATTAATAATCAATTGAATTTAAATTTTGAAATTTTTTTAATTATCTCCTTTCCCCACAATGCTATTTGAAATGATTTATATAATTTTAATCAAAAAATATACAACATAAGAAAAAGCAAATGCTAGGGTCTGTAATAAGAAGTTTGCCCACCCCTCTCAAGCGCAATATAATTGACCTAACATTGAAACTTAGGATTGCTATATATAATTTTCATCCACTAAAGTGTCCTTAATATAATTAAGTCCAATACTTGTATTTTTGTTTATTTAGCATTTTCAAATATTATGTTTTTCTCACCATTCAAATGTAATGACATTAGCAATAAATTTAAAAATCAAAACATTGCACTTTTTCAATTTTTAGAATTCTAAATTCCTATAAGGATAAATGCATTGTTAATAATAAATTGAATTTAAATTTTCAAATTTTTTTAGTAATCTCCATTGCCTAAATGCTATTTGAAATGATTTATATAGTTTTAGTCTAAGAACATGGAACAAAAGAAAAATAAAATGCAATGGACTCTAACAAGAAGTTTCCCCACCCCCCTCAAGCGCAATATGCTCAACCTAATATTGAAATTTGCGATTGCTATTTATATTATTCTACCATAAAAGTGTATTGTATATAATTAAGTCCAATACTTGTATTTTTGTTTATTTAACATTTCCAAATATTATGTTTTCTCGCCATTCAAATGTAATGGCATTAGTAATAAATTTAAAAATCAAAACATTGCACTTTTTCAATTTTTAGAATTCTAAATTCCTATAGGAATAAATGCACCGTTAATAATCAGTTGAATTTAAATTTTGAATATTTTTTAATTATCTCCTTTGTCACAATGCTATTTGAAATGATTTATATAATTTTAGTCAAAAAATATACAACATAAGAAAAAGCAAATGCTAGGGTCTGTAATAAGAAGAAGTTTGCCCACCCCCCTCAAGCGCAATATGCTCAACCTAACAATGAAACTTAGGATTGCTATTTATAATTTCCATCCACTAAAGTGTCTTTTATACAATTAAGTCCAATACTTGTATTTTTGTTTATTTAGCATTTTCAAATATTATCTTTTTCTCACCATTCAAATGTAATGACATTAGCAATAAATTTAAAAATCAAAACATTCCACTTTTTCAATTTTTTGAATTCTAAATTCCTATAGGGATAAATGCATTGTTAATAATTAGTTAAATTTAAATTTTCAAATTTTTTTAGTAATCTCCATTGCCTCAATGCTATTTGAAATAATTTATATTGTTTTAGTCTAAGAACATGCAACAGAAGAAAAAGGAAATGCAATGGACTCTAATAAGAAGTTTCCCCACCCCCTTCAAGCGCAATATGCTCAACCTAATATTGAAATTTGCGATTGTTATTTATATTATTCAACCACAAAAGTGTATTGTATATAATTGAGTCCAATACTTGTATTTTTGCGTATTTAACATTTACAAATATTATGTTTTCTCACCATTCTAATGTAATGGAATTAGTAATAAATTTAAAAATCAAAACATTGCATTTTTTTCAATTTTTAGAATTTTAAATTCCTATAGGGATACATGCATTGTTAATAATCAGTTGAATTGAAATTTTGAAATTTTTTTTATTATCTCCTTTGCCACAATGTTATTTGAAATGATTTATATAATTTTAGTCTAAAAATATACAACATAAGAAACAGTAAATGCAAGGGACTCTAACAAGAAATTTGCCCACCCCCCTCAAGCGCAATATGCTCGACTTAACATTGAAACTTGGGATTACTATTTATAATATTCTTCCACTAAAGTGTACTTTATACAATTGAGTCCAATACTTGTGAAGTTCCCAACTTCACCCTAGGATCTACTAGTCTGTGATACTGAGGGAGGGTGAATTAGTATCACCCTCTTGAAAAACTCTAATAATTTAAGCCAAAGTACTCTACTTCTTTAATACTTTAGCTCTTGTCAATATGCAGGTGGGTGAACAACTTCAAACTCTTCTTAGAAATGAATTCTTTCTCAGATTCAACTAAGGTAGATCTATTGTTACCTATTAATCACAATAGTCCCCAAAGTTACCTTTCAGACACCTTACCTATTAAACTGATTGGTTGTTCTTGATTAGGTCTTCTTTTAGGTTATGGGTTTGATGATTCTTTAACTTTGTTCACAACTCAATTCAAAACACAAAATGTAAATTCAAAACAAGGACACAAGAGATTTACACGGTTCGGCTAATATGACCTACTCCACGGTGGTAGGGATTCTTCCTTTACCGAGACAATCCACTATACTTGAGAATACCAGTGTGGTATCCGCTATGATTACAATGTAGTTACAATGAATGTCTTAATCTTCTACTCCTTTCACTATTACAAATACAAAGCAATCACAATATAAAGAGTGTCACCTATTGTGCCTACCCTTCTTCTAACTTGTCTTGCCTCTGCTTTATTTGAATAGGCTGCTTCACTGCTGCTTGGAAGATCACCAAAACACTCTCTAACCTCTCTTGAAGAAATCTGGAAATTCGTTGAGTTCTCTCTAAGCTTCACAGAATGTCTTCTCTAGGTTTTCTCACATACACACACCTCCACACACAAGAGATAAGTCTTGGTTTATATATTGCCCTCTATGGAAACCTTAGTAGGGTTTACTATAGCTGCAACAGACTTCCTTTCTTGCTTTTTTCTTTCTGCTGAAATCTCATCCTTTGAATGCTTGAATGAACGGCCAAGATTGTCCATGAATAGTTAAAAATGTACAGAAGAAACTGCCCCTATAACTGCCTATCTTCTGGAAATGCTAAGTTAAAATTCTATAACCTTCCCTTCTTCCGGACTCCTTGTCTGTCTATAACCCTAGAATTATTTTGCTCCTCAAGACTCACTCCATAACCACGAAATTACTCCGTAACTACATAATTGCTCTATAACCTCGGACTTCACTGTTCATCCACTTCCGGAATTGCTCCGCTCCTACAGAATTACTCTGTACTTTCAGAATTTACTCCATAACTCTAAAATCCATTGTTCATCTTATGGAGTGGTCTTCTTATGGACCAATGTTATGGAATCTTCCTTTGGACTTGTCCTTCAGACTGTCTTATGGAATCTTCTTACGAAATCATCCTCTGGACCATCTTATGGACTCATCTTTCGGACTTCTCTTGCGGACCACCTTATGGAATCTTCTTACGGACTCCTCCTGCAGACCGTCTTACGGACACTTCCTCTGAACTTTTGCTCCTGGACTTAGTCTTAAGGCAGGTTTACAGACTTGCAGATTTAACTTCTTATGAACTTATTATCCGTATACAACCCTGTCACACTGTCACACTAAGACTTAAGCAATGTTAAACTCCCACAACTCATAAATCACTTTACGAGGTTATTTGACATACTAGTCTTATCCTATAATTCTTGGGATATGAGCCACTTCTGCTTGCACGCTTAAATCTAGTTGACAACAATTACAACCCATACAAGGTTATGGGAACAACAATCTCCCCCGTTGTAATTGTTGGCAACACTCACAACAAAAGCCATTATGCAATAGTCCTTCATAATCTTCTTAGAGTAATAATCTAGGAGCAAATGGATTACAACTCCCCCTAAATATGCACTCCCCCTTCCTTAATAGCTCCCCCTGCACTGTTGCTTCTCTTCCCTTTTGCCAACCAATTACAAATTTGAAAAACCCGCAAAGTAGAGATGGATGATTCACCTAAACTTCAGGCTTGAGGAGGAATTTGCACAGACAAACTCATTCTGTGCTTTTCAAATAGCTCTGTGGACAGAGGTTTAGTTAGAATATTTGAGATTTGATCTTTAATGCCAACATACTCTAACTGAATTGTGCCCTCTTCCACTTGATCCTTGATAAAGTGATACCGGATGTCAATATGCGTGCTCCTTGAATGTTGAACTGGATTCTTGCTGAGATCAATTGCACTTTGATTATCACAAAGTACACTTACTAGTAACTTCACTTCAACACCCAAATTTTCCAATTGTCTTTGCATCCATATCACCTGAGTACATGCTGCACAAGCAGCCATATACTCAGCCTAAGCTATGCTCAAAGCAACATTGTTTTGCTTTATACTTAACCATGCAACACATTTTGAACCCAAGTAGAAGTTGCAGCCACTGGTTGCTTTTCTGTCATCTGTACTTCCCTCCCAATCTACATCAATGTATGCTTGTAGTTTTATAGAATCCATGGCAAGATACCATAAACCCATTTCCAATGTCCCTTTAAGGTATCTTAGGATTCTTTTCACTACCAACACATAAGATTCCTTAGGATCAGCTTGGAATCTACTGGCAATGCACACAGCTTGCATGAGATCAGACCTTGATGTTATAAGGTACAGAAGGCTCCCTATCATCTTCCTGTATTCTGTAGGGCTTGTACTCCTACCTTCTTGATCTTTTGTTAACTTGTAGCCCATTGTCATAGGGGTACTAACAGGTTTGCTATCCTTCATGCCAAACTTTTTCAGCATCTCTTTGGCATATTTTGTATGAGAAATAAAAATACCTTCTTCACACTATTTTATCTGTAATCCAAGAAAGAAAGTCATTTCTCCTATCAATGACATCTCAAATTTCTCACTCATCTTCTGTACAAATTCTTGGCATAGCTTAGAGTGATCCCCTCCAAAGATGATGTCATCTATATATACTATGGTTATCAGCTGGCCTTTCTCTGAGTTGAACACATATAAGTTATTATCAACTGTTCCTCTTCTGAAGTTCAACCTTCTCAAATACGCATCCAGCTTGTTGTACCATGCTCTTGGGGCTTGTTTAAGGCCATATAAGGTTTTTTTCAGCTTGCACATATATGTCTTATCCTCACTGATTTGTACTCCATCGAGTTGTTCAATATACACTTCTTCTTTCAAGAGCCCATTTAGAAAGGTTGATTTCACATCCATCTGATAAACTTTATACCTCACTGATTTCTAGCCTTGCTACTAGTGCAAAAGTTTCATCAACATCTACTCCTTTTATCTGAGTGTAGCCTTTGTAAACCAGCCTAGCCTTATTCCTCACCACCTTCCCATCTTCAATGTGTTTATTTCTAAACACCCATTTTGTTCCTATGACATTTTTGTTAGTGGGTGTTGGAACCAACTCCCATGTATCATTCTTCTCGATTTGATCCAACTCCTCATTGATAGCTTTGACCCAGGCTTTGTCTTGTGCAGCCTCTTCAATAGATTTAGGTTCAACTTGTGAGAGTAAAGTAGTGGCCCCCATAATTCTTCTTCTTGTTGTATCTCCTGCTGGTCACCTATGATCTGATTTCCTTGATGAGCACTGGACCAAGTTTTCTTGAAAGGTGAATCATCATTGCCAAACTTGACTCTGCCTTCTCTTGACTTGTTCAACTTTGATAATTTACTCTTATCTCCTGTCATGTGTGAAGTGCATCCACTATCAAGGATTCACTGCTTATCCTTGTAGTCTTATCCTTATATCCTTATAGTCTTATCCTTATAGTCAACTTTTAGTGCAATTTCAGCTATATTAGCTACCTCCCTTTTAGCTTTATATTCCTTTTTTTGAACTGGCTTGAAGATAGCTTTCTCCTTTTTCTTAGCTTTGACTGCACCAATTGTTTTCATTGTGCCATTGAGTGCCTTCTCTTGCTCAGGGAGAAGTGTCATGCATCTCTTGGCATTATGGCCATCCTGCCCACACCTTTCACACTGTTCCAAGTCTGCCAATATAGCAAACTTGTTCTTCGAAACCACTAGTTTGGGCTTCCACCAACAATCCTTGTCAGTGTGTCCTTGCTTTTTACAGTATGTGCAAGAACTCACAACAGGTGTTCTCCTCTGAATTTTGTATTGTCTCCCCCTGTATGCAGCATCGGATCTTCTCAAGTTGGAGACATATACTGGCCTTCTCCACCAGCATTTACTTGCCTTATGACCCCAAACTCCACAATAAAAGTAGTGACCTTGAAACTGCCTCTTCTTGGGTCTAACCACAGCTTGTCTTCTTTTGTTCATTACTTGCTGTGTAGGCAAGGTTGCTGGCTTCTTTGCTTTGGCTGGCTGACTTTCTTTTCTTCATTTTTGTTTGCAACCCTAGGTCGCTTCTTCAAATCTTCTTTATTTTCAGCCTTCACTGTTCCTGGCTGATCAGTCTTTTATTTCTGAGACTTAGCAGCTATGGGCTGCTGCTCTTTAACCACATACATCATTTTTGGCCCTGACTTTGGTTTGATAACTATCTTCTTTTCTTCAGCTATCTTCTCCTGAGTTACAGCCTTCTCTTTCAACTTCTGTGGCAAAGTCTCATTCTTCTTTTCTCTTGCAGAGCTTGTTTCTCCTACCACGTCAAGCTTCTGCAAGTTCTCTTCACTCTTTTTGAGTTGTTGCTGGAGTCTCAGCAACTCTATCTCCATTTCTTCAATTGTTGAAGTCCTTGAGGCAAGCTCCATTGTAAGGTATTCACATATTTTGATCTATTCTTCAAATCTTCTCTTCAAGTCAATATGTTCAGCCCTTATTTCATCTTTTTGACTTTCTGCTTCCTCAATCTTTGCTTCAACTTGTTTTATATGGGCCTCCAACCTTCTTATGGTTTTGCTCCTTCTGATTATCTCCTTTGAAGCTGAGTTAGAAGCAGCTTCAAGATCTGGTTCTTCTTCATCAACCTCCTCTTCCTCTTCAGAGGTTGAACTACCATATTGAGCTGATGCCATAAAGGCATGCTCATCTAATGAGTTTACATCTTCCTCCTCATTAGCTTCTTTTGTCTGGCTCACATAACTCTTGAATGAGCCTTTCTTCTTCTTCTGTGGGTTGGCAGTCTTCTTGCTGGACTTCTTTGATTTGGATGATGGTCTTCTCCATTTTGAATCCTGCTCATCATCACCATCCTCATCTTCATCATCAAGTTTCACTTTGCACTAAGAAGCAAAGTGTCCAGTCTTCCCACAACGATAACATCTCAAGGACAACTGTCCTTTTCCCTTCTTAGACCCCTTTTTGAATTTCCTTGTGAAGTAAGCCAACACTTCACCTTCACTTTCTTCCTCATCATCATCATCATCATCCTTACTAGGTGATTCTTCCTTTTCTCTTATCTTTAAGTGTTTCATAGTTTTGAAAGTTGCCTCCTTTGATGGCTTTGATGTTGAGGAGCTTTCATTTGACTTTGATGTTGAGTCCAATACTTATATTTTTGTGTATTTAACATTTTCAAATATTATGGTCTCTCACAATCCAAATGTAATAACATTAGTAATAAATTTAAAAATCAAAACATTACACATTTTCAATTTTTAGAATTCTAAATTTCTAAAGGGATAAATGCACTGTTAATAATCAGTTGAATTTAAATTTTAAATTTTTTTTAATTATCTCCTTTACCACAAAGTTATTTGAAATGATTTATATAATTTTAGTCTAAAAATATACAACATAAGAAAAAGCAAATGCAAGGGACTCTAATAAGAAATTTGCCTACCCCCTTCAAGCGCAATATACTCAACCTAACATTGAAACTTGGGATTACTATTTATAATATTCTTTCACTAAAGTGTATGATATACAATTGAGTCCAATACTTGTATTTTTGTGTATTTAACATTTTCAAATATTATATTCTCTCACAATTTAAATGTAATGACATTAGCAACAAATTTAAAAATCAAAACATTGCACTTTTTCAATTTTTAGAATTCTAAATTCCTATAAGGATAAATGCACAGTTAATAATTAGTTGAATTTAAATTTTGAAATTTTTTTAGTTAGTTATCTCCTTTGCCTCAATGCTATTTGAAATGATTAATATAGTTTTAGTCTAAAAACATACAACATAAGAAAAAGGAAATGCAATGGACTCTAATAAGAAGTTTCCCCACCCCCCTCAAGGGCAATATGCTCAACCTAATATTGAAATTTACAATTGCTATTTATATTATTTTTCCATTAAAATGTATTGTATATAATTGAGTTCAATACTTCAATTTTTGTTTATTTAACATTTTCAAATATTATGTTTTCTCACCATTAAGATGTAATGGCATTAGTAATAAATTTAAAAATCAAAACATTGCACTTTTTCAATTTTCAGAATTCTAGATTCTTATAGAGATAAATGCACTACTAATAATCAGTTGAATTTAAATTTTGAAATTTTTTTAATTATCTCCTTTGTCACAATGTTATTTGAAATGATTTATATAATTTTAGTCTACAAATATAAAACATAAGAAAAAGCAAATGTAAGGGACTCTAATAAGAAGTTTGCCTAGCCCCCTCAAGCACAATATGCTCGACCAAACATTAAAACTTGCGATTGCTATTTATAATTTTCTTTCACTAAAGTGTAATATATACAATTCAGTCCAATACTTGTATTTTTGTTTATTTAACATTTTCAAATATTATGTTTTCTCACCATTCAAATGTAATGACATTAGCAATAAATTTAAAAATCAAAACATTGCAATTTTTCAATTTCTAGAATTCTAAATTCCTATAGGGATAAATGCACTCTTAATAATCAATTGAATTTAAAATTTGAAATTTTTTTAATTGTCTCCTTTGCCACAATGTTATTTGAAATGATTTATACAATTTTAGTCTACAAATATAAAACATAAGAAAAAGTAAATGCAAGGGACTCTAATAAGAAGTTTGCCCACCCCCCTCAAGCGCAATATGCTCGACTTAACATTCAAGCTTCTGACTGCTATTTATAATATTCTTCTACTAAAGTGTATTTTATCCAATTGAGTCCAATACTTATATTTTTGTGTATTTAACATTTTCAAATATTATGTTTTCTCGTAATTCGAATGTAATGACATTATTAATAAATTTAAAAATCAAAACATTGCACTTTTTCAATTTTAGAATTCTAAATTCCTATAGGGATAAATGCACTGTTAATAATCAGTTGAATTTAAATTTTAAAATTTTTTTAATTCTCTCCTTTGCCACAATGTTATTTGAAATGATTTATATAATTTTAGTCTATAAATATACAACATAAGAAAAAGCAAATGCAAGGGAATCTAATAAGAAGTTTGCCCAGCCCCCTTAAGCGCTATATGTTCAACCTAACATTTAAACTTGAGATTGCTATTTATAATATTCTTCCACTAAAGTGTATTTTATCCAATTGAGTCCAATACTTGTATTTTTGTGTATTTAACCTTTCCAAATATTATGTTTTCTCATAACTCAAATGTAATGACATTAGTAATAAATTTAAAAATCAAAATATTGCACTTTTTCAATTTTAGAATTCTAAAATCCTATAGGGATAAATGCACTATTAATAATCAGTTGAAATTAAATTTTGAAATTTTTTTAATTCTCCTTTGCTACAATACTATTTGAAATTATTTATATAATTTTAGTCTAAAAATATATAACATAAGAAAAAGCAAATGCCAGGGTCTCTAATAAGAATTTTGCCCACCCCCCTCAAGTGCAATAGGCACAACCTAACTTTGAAACTTGTGATTGCTATTTATAATTTTCTTCCACTAAAGTGTCATTTATATAATTGAGTCCAATACTTGTATTTTTGTGTATTTAACATTTTCAAATATTATATTTTTCTCACCATTCAACTGTAATGGCATTAGCAATAAATTTAAAAATCCAAACACTGCACTTTTTTAATTTTTAGAATTCTAAATTCCTATAGGGATAAATACACTGTTAATAATTAATTAAATTTAAATTTTGAAAATTTTTTAGTAATCTCCATTGCCTCAATGCTATTTGAAATGATTTATATAGTTTTAGTCTAATAATATACAACATAAGAAAAAAGAAATGCAATGGACTCTAATAAGAAATTTCCCCAGCCCCCTCAAGTGTAATATGCTTAACCTAACATTGAAATATGAGATTGCTATTTATAATTTTCTTCCACTAAAGTGTAATTTATACAATAGAGTCCAATACTTGTATTTTTGTTTATTTAACATTTTCAAATATTATGTTTTCTCACCAATTAGATATAATGGCATTAGCAATAAATTTAAAAATCAAAACATTGCACGTTTTCAATTTTTAGAATTCTAAATTGCTATAAGGATAAATGCACTTTTAATAATCAATTGAATTTAAATTTTGAAATTTTTTTAATTATCTCCTTTGCCATAATGTTATTTGAAATGATTTACATAATTTTAATCTACAAATATACAACATAAGAAAAAGGAAATACAAAGGACTCTAAGAAAAAGTTTGCCCAGTCCCCTCAAGCGCAATATGCTCGACATAACATTCAAACCTAGGATTGCTATTTATAGTATTCTTCCACTAAAGTGTATTTTATCCAATTGAGTCCAACACTTGTATTTTTGTGTATTTAACATTTTCAAATATTATGTTTTCTCACAATTCAAATGTAATGGCATTAGCAATAAATTTAAAAATCAAAACATTGCACTTTTTCAATTTTAGAATTCTAAATTCCTATAGGGATAAATGCACTATTAATAATCAGTTGAGTTTAAATTTTAAAATTTTTTTCATTATCTCTTTTGCCACAATGTTATTTAAAATGATTTATATAATTTTAGTCTAAAAATATACAACATAAGAAAAAGAAAATGCAAGGGACTCTAAAAAGAAGTTTGCCCACCCAACTCAAGCACAATATGCTTGACCTAACATTGGAACTTGCAATTGCTATTTATAATTTTCTTCCACTAAAATGTAATTTATGCAATTGAGTCCAATACTTGTATTTTTGTTTATTTAACATTTTCAAATATTATATTTTGACATAATTCAAATGTAATGACATTAGCAATAAATTTAAAAATCAACACATTTTACTTTTTCAATTTCTCGAATTCTAAATTCCTATAGGAATAAATGCACTGTTAATAATAAGTTGATTTTAAATTTTGAAATTTTTTTAATTATCTCCTTTGCCACAATGCTATTTGAAATGATTTATATAGTTTTAGTCTACAAATATACATCATAAGAAAAAGAAAATGCAATGGACTCTAATAAAAAGTTTCCCCACCCCTCTCAAGCGCAATGTGCTTGACCTAACGTTGAAACTTGGGATTACTATTTATAATTTTCTTCCACTAAAGTGTAATTTATATAATTAAGTCCAATACTTGTATTTTTGTGTATTTAACATTTTCAAATATTATGTTTTTCTCACCATTCAAATATAATGGCATTAGAAATAAATTTTAAAATCATAACATTGCACTTTTTCTATTTTTAGAATTATAAATTCCAATAGGGATAAATCCACTATTAATAATTAGTTGAATTTAAATTTTAAATTTTTTTTAATTATCTCCTTTGCCACAATGTTATTTAAAATGATTTATATAATTTTAGTCTAAAATATACAACATAAGAAAAAGCAAATGTAAGGGACTATAAAAAGAAGTTTGCTTACCCCCCTCAAGCGCAATATGCTTGACCTAACGTTGAAACTTGGGATTACTATTTATAATTTTCTTCCACTAAAATGTAATTTATACAATTGAGTCAAATACTTGTATTTTTGTTTATTTAACATTTTCAAATATTATGTTTCCTCACCATTCAAATGTAATAGCATTAGCAATAAATTTAAAAATCAAAACATTGCAATTTTTCAATTTCTAGAATTCTAAATTCCTATAGGGATAAATGCACTCTTGATAATCAATTGAATTTAAAATTTGAAATTGTTTTAATTTTCTACTTTGCGACAATGTTATTTGAAATGATTTATACAATTTTAGTCTACAAATATAAAACATAAGAAAAAGCAAATGCAAGGGACTCTAATAAGAAGTTTGCTCACCCCCCTCAAGCGCAATATACTCGACCTAATGTTGAAACCTAGGATTGCTTTTAATAATTTTCTCTCACTAAAGTATAATTTATACAAGTGAGTCCAATACTTGTATTTTTGTTTATTTAACATTTTCAAATGCATTATTAATAATCAGTTGAATTTATATTTTCAAATTTTTTTAGTAATCTCCATTTCCTCAATGCTATTTGAAATGATTTATATAGTTTTAGTCTAGGAACATACAACATAAGAAAAAAAAAATGCAATAGACTCTAATAAGAAGTTTCCCCACCCCCTCAAATGCAATTTGCTCGACCTAATATTGAAGTTTGTGATTACTATTAATATTATTCTTCCACTAATGTGTATTGTATATAATTGAGTCCAATAACTATATTTTTTTTTATTTAACATTTTCAAATATTATGTTTTCTCACCATTCAAAGAAGTTTCCCCACCCCCCTTAAGTGCAATATGCTCAACCTCATATTGAAGTTTGCAACTGCTTTTTATATTAATGTTCCACTAAAGTGTATTGTATATAATTGAGTCCAATACTTGCATTTTTTTTTATTTAACATTTTCAAATATTATGTTCCCTTATCATTCAAATGTAATGATATTAGTAATAAATTAAAAAATCGAAACAATGCACTATTTCAATTTTTAGAATTCCAAATTCCTATAGGGATAAATACATTGTTAATAATCAGTTGAATTTAAATTTTAAAATTCTTTTAATTATCTCCTTTACCACAATGGTAATTGAAATGATTTATATAATTTTAGTCTAAAAATAAACAACATAAGAAAAAGCAAATGCAAGGGAGTCTAATAAGAAGTTTGCCCACCCCCCTCAAGTGTAATATGCTCAACCTAACATTGAAACATGAGATTGCTATTTATAATTTTCTTCCACTAAAGTGTAATTTATACAATTGAATCCAATACTTGTACTTTTGTTTATTTAACATTTTCAAATATTATGTTCTCTCACCATTCAAATGTAATGGCATTAACAATAAATTTTAAAATCAAAACATTGCACTTTTTCACTTTTTAGAATTCTAAATTCCTATAGGGATAAATGCATAGTTAATAGTCAGTTGAATTTAAATTTTGAAATTTTTTTAGTTACCTCCTTTGCCTTAATGCTATTTGAAATGATTTATATAGTTTTAGTCTAAAAACATACAACATAAGAAAAAGGAAATGCAATGGACTCTAATAAGAAGTTTCCCCACCCCCCACAAGTGCAATTTGCTCAACCTGATATTGAAGTTTGCGATTATTATTTATATTATTCTTCCACTAAAATGTATTGTATATAGTTGAGTCCAATACTTGTATTTTTGTTTATTTAACATTTTCAAATATTATCTTTTCTCACCATTCAGATGTAATGGCATTAGTAATAAATTAAAAAATCAAAACATTACACTTTTTCAATTTTTAGAATTCTAAATTCCTATAGTGATAAATGCACTATTAATAATCAGTTGAATTTAAATTTTGAAATTTTTTTAATTATCTTCTTTGCCACAATGTTAATTGAAATGATTTATATAATTTCAATTTAAAAATATACAATATAAGAAAAAGCAAATGCAAGGGACTCTAATATGAAGTTCGCCCACCACCCTCAAGCGCAATATACTCAACCTAATATTGAAACATGAGATTGTTATTTATAGTTTTTTTTCCACTAAAGTGTAATTAATACAATTGATTCCAATACTTGTATTTTTTATTATTTAATATTTTCAAATATTATGTTCTCTCACCATTCAACTGTAATGACATTAGCAATAAATTTAAAAATCAAAACATTCCACTTTTTCAATTTTTAGAATTCTAAATTCTTATAGGCATAAATACATTGTTAATATTCTGTTGGATTTACATTTTGAAACTTTTTTATTTATCTCTTTTGCCTTAAAGCTATTTGAATTGATTTATATAATTTTAGTCTAAAAATATACAACATAAGAAAAAGCAAATACAAGGGACTCTAATAAGAACTTTTCCCACCCCCCTCAAGTGCAATATGTTTGACCTAACATTGAAACTTGGGATTGCTATTTATAATTTTTTTCCACTAAAGTGTCATTTATACAACTGAGTCCAATACTTACATTTTTGTGTATCTAACATTTTCAAATATTATGTTTTTCTCACCATTCAAATGTAATGGTATTAGTAATAAATTTTAAAATCAAAACATTGCACTTTTTCAATTTTTAGAATTCTTAATTCTTTTAGGGATAACTACACTGTAAATAATCAGTTGAATTTAAATTTTGAAATTTTTTTAGCAATCTCCATTGCCTCAATGCTATTTGAAGTCATTTATATAGTTTTAGTCTAAGAACATACAACATAAGAAAAAGGAAATGTCATGGACTTGAATAAGAAGTTTCTCCACCCCCCGCAAGCGCAATATGCTCAACCCAGTATTAAAGTTTGCAATTGCTATTTCTATTATTCTTTCACTAAAGAGTATTGGATATAATTGAGTCCAACACTTGTATTTTTGTCTATTTAACATTTTCAAATATTATGTTTTCTCATCGTTAAAATGTAATGGCATTAGTAATAAATTTTAAAATCAAAACTTTGCACTTTTTCAATTTTCAGAATTCTAAATTCCTATAAGGATAAATGCACTTTTAATAATCAATTCAATTTAAAATTTGAAATTTTTTTAATTATCTACTTTGCCACAATGCTATTTGAAATGATTTATATAAATTTAGTCTAAAAATATACTATAGAAGAAAAAGCAAATGCAAGGGACTTTAATAAGAACTTTGCCTACCCCCCTCAAGCGCAATATGCTCGACCTAACATTGAAACTTGGGATTGCTATTTATAATTTTTTTTTACTAAAGTGTAATTTATACAACTGAGTCCAATAATTACATTTTTGTGTATCTAACATTTTCAAATATTATTTTTTTCTCACCATTCAAATGTAATGGCATTAGCAATAAATTTTAAAATCAAAACATTGCACTTTTTCAATTTTTAGAATTCTCAATTCCTTAAGGATAAATGCACTGTAAATAATTAGTTGAATTTAAATTTTGAAATTTTTTTAGTAATCTCCATTGCCTCAATGCTATTCGAAGTGATTTATATAGTTTTAGTCTAAGAACATACAACATAAGAAAAAGGAAATGCAATGGACTTGAATAAAAAGTTTCCCCACCCCCCTCAAGCGCAATATGCTCAACCCAATATTAAAGTTTGCGATTGCTATTTATATTATTCTTCCACTAAAGAGTATTGTATATAATTGAGTCCAATACTTGTATTTTTGTCTATTTAATATTTTCAAATATTACATTTTCTCACCATTAAAATGTAATGGCATTAGTAATAAATTTAAAAATCAAAGTCTGCTTTGCCACAATGCTATTTGAAATGATTTATATAAATTTAGTCTCAAAATATACAATAGAAGAAAAAGCAAATGCAAGGGACTTTAATAGGAACTTTGCCCACCACCCTCAAGCGTAATAAGCTCGACCTAACATTGAAACTTGGGATTGCTATTTATAATTTTCCTCCACTAAAGTGTAATTCATACAACTTAGTCCAATACTTATATTTTTATGTATCTAACATTTTCAAATATTATGTTTTTCTCACCATTCAAATGTAATGGCATTAGCAATAAATTTTAAAATCAAAACATTGCACTTTTTCAAATTTTAGAATTCTAAATTCCTATAGGGATAAATTCACTATTAATAATCAGTTAAATTTAAATTTTGAAATTTTTTTAGTAATCTCCATTGCCTCAATGCTATTTGAAGTGATTTATATAGTTTTAGTCTAAGAACATACAACATAAGAAAAAACAAATGTAGTGGACTCTAATAAAAAGTTTCCCTACTACCCTCAAGCGCAAAATGCTTAACCTAATATTGAATACAACATAAGAAAAAACAAATGTAATGGACACCCTCAAGCGCAAAATGCTCAACCTAATATTGAAGTTTGCGATTGCTATTTATATTATTCTTCCACTAAAGTGTATTGTATATAATTGAGTCTAGTACTTATACTCTTGTTTATTTAACATTTTCAAATATTATGTTTTCTCACCATTAAAATGTAATGGCATTAGCAATAAATTTTAAATTCAAAACATTGCACTTTTTCAATTTTTAGAATTCTAAATTCCTATAGGGATAAATGCACTGTTAATAATTAGTTAAATTTAAATTTTGAAAAATTTTTAGCAATCTTCATTGCCTCAATGCTATTTGAAGTGATTTATATAGTTTTAGTCTAAGAACATACAACATAAGAAAAAGGAAATGCAATGGACTCTAATAAGAAGTTTCCCCACCACCCTCAAGCACAATATGCTCAACCTAATATTGATGTTTGCGATTGTTCCTTATATTATTCTTCCACTAAAGTGTATTGTATATAATTGAGTCCAATACTTGTATTTTTATTTATTTAACATTTTCAAATATCATGTTTTCTCACCATTAAAATGTAATGGCATTAGTAATAAATTTAAAAATCAAAATATTGCACTTTTTCAATTTTCAGAATTCTAAATTCCTATAAAGATAAATGCACTATTAATAGTCTGTTGAATTTAAATTTTCAAATTTTTTTAATTATCTACTTTGCCATAATATTATTTGAAATGATTTATATAATTTTAGTCTAAAAATATACAACATAAGAAAAAGCAAACTCAAGGGACTATAATAAGAAGTTTGCCCACCCCCCTCAAGTGCAATATGCTCGACTTAATATTGAAACTTGTGATTGCTATTTATAATTTTCTTCCACTAAAGTGTAATTTATACAATTGAGTCCAATACTTGTATTTTTGTATATTTAACATTTTCAAATATTATATTTTCCACATCATTCAAATATAATGACATTAGGAATAAATTTTAAAATCAAAACATTGCACGTTTTCAATTTTTAGAATTCTAAATTGCTATAGGGATAAATGCACTGTTAATAATCAGTTGAATTTAATTTTTGAAATTTTTTTAATTATCTCCTTTGCCACAATGCTATTTGAAGTGATTTCTATAGTTTTAGTCTAAGAACATACAACATAAGAAAAAGAAAATGCAATGGACTCTAATAAGAAGTTTCCCCACCATCCTCAAATGCAATGTGCTCGACCTAACACTGAAACTTGGGATTGCTATTTATAATTATCTTCCACTAAAGTGTAATTTATACAACTGAGTCCAATACTTGTATTTTTGTGTATCTAACATTTTCAAATATTATCTTTTTCTCACCATTCAAATGTAATGACATTTGCAATAAATTTTAAAATCAAAACATTGTACTTTTTCAATGTTTTGAATTCTAAATTCCTATAGGGATAAATTCACTATTAATGAATCAGTTGAGTTTAAATTTTGAAATTTTTATAGTAATCTCCATTGCTTCAATGCTATTTAAAGTGATTTATATAGTTTTAGTCTAAGAAGATACAACATAAGAAAAGGGAAATGCAATGGACTCTAATAAGAAGTTTTGCCACCACCCTCAAGTACAATATTTTCAACCTAATATTGAAGTTTGCGATTGTTCTTTATATTATTCTTCCACTATAGTGTATTGTATATAATAGAGTCCAATACTTTGTATTTTTATTTATTTAACATTTTCAAATATTATGTTTTCTCACCATTAAAATGTAATGACATTAACAATAAATTTAAAAATCAAAACATTGCACTTTTTCAATTTTTAAAATTCTAAATTCCTATAGGAATGAATGCACTATTAATAATCAGTTGAATTTAAATTTTGAAATTTTTTTAATTATCTCTTTTGCCACAATACCATTTGAAATGATTTATATAATTTTAGCCTAAAAATATACAACATAAGAAAAAGCAAACTCAAGGGACTCTAAGAAGAAGTTTGCCCACTCCCCTTAAGCGCAATATACTGGACCTAGCATTGAAACTTGGGATTGCTATTTATAATTTTCTTCCACTAAAGTGTAATTTATACAATTGATTCCAATAATTGTATTTTTTGTTTATTTAACATTTTTAAATATTATGGTTTCTACCCATTCAAATGTAATGGTATTAGTAATAAATTTAAAAATCAAAACATTGCACTTCTTCAATTTTTAGAATTCTAAATTCCTATAAGTATAAATGCACTATTAGTAATCAATTGAAGTTAAATTTTGAATTTTTTTTAATTATCTCCTTTGCCACAATGCTATTTGAAATGATTCATATAATTTTAGTCTAAAAATATACAACATAAGAAAAATCAAATGCAAGGAACCCTAATAAGAAGTTTGCCCACCCCCCTCAAGCGCAATGTGCTCAACCTAACATTGAAACTTCGGATTGCTATTTATAATTTTCTTCCACTAAAGTGTAATTTATGCAATTGAGTCCAATACTTGTATTTTTGTGTATTTAACATTTTCAAATATTATGTTTTTCCCACGATTCAAATGTAATGGCTTTTGCAATAAATTTTAAAATCAAAACATTGTACTTGTTCAATTTTTGGAATTCTATATTCATATAGGGATAAATGCACTGTTAATAATCAGTTCAATTGAAATTTTGAAATTTCTTTAGTAATCTCCATTGCCTCAATGCTATTTGAAGTGATTTATATAGTTTTAGTCTAAGAACATACAACATAAGAAAAAGGAAATGCAATGGACTCTAATAAGAAGTTTCCCCACCACCCTCAAACACAATATACTCAACCTAATATTGATGTTTGGGATTGCTATTTATATTATTTTTCCACTAAAGTGTATTGTATCTAATTGAGTCCATTAGTTGCATTTTTGTCCATTTAAGATTTTCAAATATTATATTTTCTCACCATTAAAATGTAATTACTTTAGTAATAAATTTTAAAATCAAAACATTGCAGTTTTTCAATTTTTAGAATTCTAAATTCCTATAGGGATAAATGCACTGTTAATAATCAGTTGAATTTAAATTTTGAAAATTTTTTAATTATCTGCTTTGCCATAATGCTATTTGAAATGATTTATATAATTTTAGTCTAAAAATATACAACATAAGAAAAAGCAAACGTAAGGGACTCTAAGAAGTTTGCCCACTCCTCTCAAGCATAATATGCTCGACCTAACATTGAAACATGGGATTATTAAACAACTGAGTCCAATACATGTATTTTTACTTATTTAACATTTTCAAATATTGTGTTTTCTCACCATTCAAATATAATGGCATTACCAATAAATTTAAAAATCAAAACTATGCACTTGTTCAATTTTTAGAATTCTAAATTCCTATAGGGATAAATGCTCTGTTAATAATCAGTTGAATTTAAATTTTGAATTTTTTTTAATTATCTCCTTTGCCACAATGGTATTTGAAATGATTTATATAATTTTAGGCTAAAAATATACAACATAAGAGAAAGCACGTGCAAGGGACAACAATAAGAAATTTCCCCACCCCCCTCAAGCGGAATATGCTCGACTTGATATTGAAACTTGTGATTGCTATTTATAATTTTCTTCCACTAAAGTGTAATTTATAGAATTGAGTCCAATACTTGTATTTTTGCATATTTAACATTTTCAAATATTAAGTTTTCCGCACCATCCAAATGTAATGGCATTATGAATAAATTTTAAAATCAAAATATTGCACTTTTTCAATCTTTAAAATTCTAAATTGCTACAGGGATAAATGCACTATTAATAATCAGTTGAATTTAAATTTTGAAATTTTCTTAGTAATCTCCATTGCCTCAATGGTTTTTGAAGTGATTTATGTAGTTTTAGTCTAAGAACATACAACATAAGCAAAAGGAAATGCAATGGACTCTAATAAGAAGCTTCCCCACCCCCCCTCAAGTGTAATATGCTTTACCCAATATTGAAGTTTGTGATTGCTATTTATACTATTCTTCCACTAAAGTGTATTGTCTATAATTGAGTCCAATACTTGTATTTTTGTTTATTTAACATTTTCAAATATTATGTTCTCTCATCATTCAAATGTAATGGCATTAGTAATAAATTTAAAAATCAAAACATTGCGCATTTTCAATTTTTAGAATTCTAATTTCCTATATGGATAAATGAACTATTAATAATCAATTGAATTTAAATTTTGAAATTTTTTTAATTATCTGCTTTGCCACAATGCTATTTGAAATGATTTATATAATTTTTGTTTAATAATATACAACATAAGAAAAAGTAAATGCAAGGGGCTCTACTAAGAAGTTTGCCCACCCCACTCAAGCACAATATGCTTGACCTAACATTGAAACTTGGGATTGCTATTTATAATTTTCATCCACTAAAGTGTAATTTATGGATTTGTGTCCAATACTTGTATTTTTGTTTATTTAACATTTTCAAATATTATGTTCTCTCACCATTCAAATGTAATGGCATTACCAATAAATTTAAAAATCAAAACATTGCACTTGTTCAATTTTTAGAATTCTAAATTCCTATAGGGATAAATGCTCTGTTAATAATTAGTTGAATTTAAATTTTGAATTTTTTTTAATTATCTGTTTTGCCAAAATCTTATTTGAAATGATTTATATAATTTTAGTCTAAAAATATATGACATAAGAAAAAGCAAATGCAAGGGACTCTAATAAGAAGTTTACCCACCCCGCTCAAGCGCAATATGCTCGATGTAATGGTGAAACTTGGGATTGCTATTTATAATTTTCTTCCACTAAAGTGTAATTTGTACAATTAAGTCCAATACTTGTATTTTTGTGTATTTAACATTTTCAAATATTATGTTTTTCCTACCATTCAAATGTAATGACACTAGGAATAAATTTAAAAATCAACACATTGCACTTTTACATTTTTTAGAATTCTAAATTCCTCTAGGGACAAATTCACTATTAATAATTAGTTGAATTTAAATTTTGAAATTTTTTTAGTAATCTCCATTGCCTTAATGCTATTTCAAGTGATTTATATAGTTTTAACCTAAGAACATACAACATAAGAAAAAGGAAATGCAATGGGCTCTAATAAGAAGCTTCCCCACCCCCCTCAAGCGCAATAAGCTCAACCCAATATTGAAGTTTGCTATGGCTAGCTATACTATTCCTCCACTAAAGTGTATGGTATCTAATTGAGTCCAATACTTGCATTTTTGTTCTTTTAAGATTTTCAAATATTATGTTCTCTCACCATTCAAATGTAATGGTATTAGCAATAAATTTAAAAATCTAAACATTGCACTTTTTCAATTTTTAGAATTCTAAATTCCTATAAGGATAAATGCTCTGTTAATAATCAATTGAATTTAAATTTTGAATTTATTTTAATTATCTCCTTTGCCACAATGTTATTTGAAATGATTTATATGATTTTAGTCTAAAAATATACAATATAAGAAAAAGCAAATGCAAGGGAGTCTAATAAGAAGTTTCCCCACCACCTTCAAGCGCAATATGCTCGACCTAACACTAACACTTGGGATTGCTATTTATAATTTTCTTCCACTAAAGTGTAAGTTGTATAATTGAGTCCAATACTTGTATTTTTGTGTGTTTAACATTTTCAAATATTATGTTTTTCCCACCATTCAAATGTAATGGCATTAGCAATAAATTTTAAAATCAAAACATTGCACTTTCACAATTTTTGAAAATTTTTTTGTAATCTCCATTGCCTTAATGCTATTTGAAATAATTTATATAGTTTTAGTCTAAGAACATACAACATAAGAAAAAGGAAATTTAATGAACTCTAATAAGAAGTTTCCCTACCCCTCTCAAGGGCAATATGCTCAATCTAATATTGAAGCTTAAGATTGTTATTTATATTATTCTTCCACTAAAGTGTATTGTATATAATTGAGTCCAATATTTGTATTTTTGTTTATTTAACATTTTCAAATATTATGTTTTCTCACCATTAAAATGTAATGGCATTAGCAATAAATTTAAAAATCAAAACATTGCACTTTTTCAATTTGTAGAATTCTAAATTCCTATAAGGGTAAATGCACTGTTAATAATCAGTTGAGTTTATATTTTGAAATTTTTTTAATTATCCGCTTTGCCACAATGCTATTTGAAATCATTTATATAATTTTAGTCTAAAAATATAGAACATAAGAAAAAGCAAATGCAAGGGTCTCTAATAAAAAGTTTGCCCACCCCCCTGAAGCGCAATATGCTCGACCTAACATTAAAACTTGGGATTGCTATTTATAAGTTTCTTCTACTAAAGTGTAATTTATACAACTGAGTCCAATACTAGAAATTTTGTTTATTTAACATTTTCAAATATTATGTTTTCTCACCATTAAAATGTAATGACATTAGCAATAAATTTAAAAATTAAAACATTGCCCTTTTTCAATTTTTGGAATTCTAAATTCCTATAGTGATGAATGCACTGTTTATAATAAGTTGAATTTAAATTTTGAAATTTTTTTAGTAATCCCCATTGCCTCAATGCTATTTGGAATGATTTATATAGTTTTAGTCTACGAATGTATAACATAAGAAAAAGGAAATGCAATGGATTCTAATATGAAGGTTCCCCACCCCCCTCAAGTGCAATATGCTCAACCCAATATTGAAGTTTGCGATTGCTATTTATATTATTTGAAATGATTTATATAATTTCAGGCTAAAAATATACAACATAAGAAAAAGTAAATGTAAGGGAGTCTAATAATAAATTTGCTCACCCCCCTTAATAGTAATATGCTCGACGTAATAGTGAAACATGGGATTACTATTTATAATTTTCTTCCACTAAAGTGTAATTTATACAATTGAGTCCAATACTTGTATTTTTTGTGTATCTAACTTTTTCAAATATTATGTTTTTCTCACCATTCAAATGTAATGGCATTAGCAATATATTTAAAAATCAAAACATTGTACTTTTCAATTTTTAGAATTCTAAATTCCTATAAGGATAAATGCTCTATTAATAATTAGTTGAATTTAAATTGTCAATTGTTTTTAGGAATCTCCATTGCCTCAATGCTATTTAAAGTGATTTATATAGTTTTAGTCTAAGAACATACAACATAAGAAAAAGGAAATGCAATGGACTCTAATAAGAAGCTTCCCACCCCCCTCAAGCGCAATATGCTCGACCTAATATTGAAACTTGGGATTGCTATTTATAATTTTCTTCTACTAAAGTGTAATTTATACAATTGAGTCCAATACTTGTATTTTTTTGTGTATTTAACATTTTCATATTTTATGTTTTTCTCACCATTCAAATGTAATGGCATTAGCAATAAATTTAGAAATCAAAACATTGCACTTTTTCAATTTTTAGAATTCTAAATTCTTATAGGGATAAATGCACTATTAATAATTAGTTGAAGTTAAATTTTAATTTTTTTTTTAATTATTTCCTTTTCCACAATGATACTTAAAATGATTTAGATAATTTTAGTCTAAAAAGTTTGCACATCCCCCTTAAGCACAATATGCTCGACCTAGCATTAAAACTTGGGATTGCTATTTATAATTTTCTTCTACTAAAGTCTAATTTATACAATTGAGTCCAATACTTGTATTTTTGTGTATTTAACATTATCAAATATTATGTTTTTCCCACCATTAGAATGTAATGGCATTAGCAATAAATTTTAAAATCAAAATATTGCACTTTTTCAATTTTTAGAATTCTAAATTCGTATAGGAATAAATGCACTGTTAATAATGAATTGAATTTAAATTTTGAAATTGTTTAGTAATCTCTATTGCCACAATGTTATTTGAAATGATTTATATAGTTTTAGTCTAAGAACATACAACATAAAAAAAATGGACTCTAATAAGAAGTTTCTCACCCCCTTCAAGCGCAATATGCTCAACTCAATATTGAAGTTTGTGATTGCTATTTATATTATTCTTCAACTAAATTGTACTGTATAAAATTGAGTGCAATACTTGTATTTTTCTTTATTTAACATTTTCAAATATTATGTTTTCTCACCATTAAAATGTAATGGCATTAGTAATAAATTTAAAAATCAAAATATTGCACTTTTTCAATTTTTAGAATTCTAAATTCCTATAAGGATAAATGCACTGTTAATAATCAATTGAATTTAAATTTTAGAAAAAGCAAACGCAAGAGACTCTAATAAGAAGTTTGCCTACCCCCCTCAAGCGCAATATGCTCGACCTAATATTAAAATTTGGGATTTCTATTTATAATTTTCTCCCACTAAAGTGTAATATATACAATTGAGTCCAATACTTGTATTTTTGTGTATTATACATTTTCAAATATTATGTTTTTCTCACCATTCAAATGCAATGGCTTTAGTAATAAATTTTAAAATCTAAACATTGCACTTTTTCAATTTTTAGAATTCTAAATTTCTAAAGGGATAAATGCACCGTTAAGAATCAGTTGAATTTAAATTTTAAAATTTTTTTAGTTATCTCTTTAGCCTCATTGCTATTTGAAATGATTTTTATAGTTTTAGTCTAAAAACATACAACATAAGAAAAAGGAAATGCAATGGACTTTAATAAGAAGTTTCCCCACCCCCCCTCAAGCACAATATGCTCAACCTAAATTGCTATAGGGATAAAGGCACTGTTAAGAATCAGTTGAATTTAAATTTTAAATTTTGTTTAGTTATCTCTTTTGCCTCAATGCTATTTGAAATGACTTTTATAGTTTTAGTCTAAAAACATAAAAGAAAAAAAAAAAAAGGAAATGCAATGGACTGTAATAAGAAGTTTCCCCATCCCCTTAAGCACAATATGCTCAACCTAATATTGAAACTTCTGATTGCCATTTATATTATTCTTCCATTAAAGTGTATTTTATGCAATTGAGTACAATATATGTATTTTTGTTTATTTAATATTTTCAAATATTATGTTTTTCTCACCATTCAAATGCAATGGCTATAGCAATGAATTTTAAAATGTAAACATTGCACTTTATCAATTTTTAGAATTCTAAATTTCTATAGAGATTAATGCATTGTTAATAATCAGTTGAATTTAAATGTTAAAATTTTTTAAAATATCTCCATTGCCACAATGCTATTTGAAATGATTTATATAATTTAAGTCTAAAAATATACAATATAAGGAAAAGCAAATGCAAGGGACTCTAATAAGAAGTTTGCCCACCCTCCTCAAGCGTAATATGCTCGACCGAACATTCAAACTTTGGATTGCTATTTATAATATTTTTCCACTAAAGTGTAATTTATACAATTAAGTCCAATACTTGTATTTTTGTGTATTTAACATTTTCAAATATTATGTTTTTCCCACCATTAAAATGCAATGACATTAGCAATAAATTTTAAAATCTAAACATTGCACTTTTTCAATTTTTAGAATTCTAATTTCTTATAGGGATTAATGCACTGTTAATAATTAGTTGAATTTAAATTTTGAAATTTTTTTAATTATCACCATTGCCGCAATGTTATTTGAAATGATATATATAATTTTAGTCTAAAAATATACAACATAAGAAAAGGCAAATTCAAGGCACTCTAATAAGAAGTTTGCTCACCCCCCTCAAGCGTAATATGCTCGACCCAACACTAAAACTTGGGATTGCTATTTATAACATTTTTCCACTAAAGTGTAATTTATACAATTAAGTCCAATACTTGTATTTTTGTGTATTTAACATTTTCTAATATTATGTTTTTCTCACCATTCAAATGCAATAGCATTAGCAATAAATTTTAAAATCTAAACATTGCACTTTTCAATTTTTAGAATTCTAAATTTCTAAAGGGATAAATGCACTGTTAAGAATCAGTTGAATTTAAATTTTAAATTTTTTTTAGTTATCTCTTTTGCCTCATTGCTATTTGAAATGATTTTTATAGTTTTAGTCTAAAAATATACAATATAAGAAAAAACAAATGCAATGGACTCTAATAAGAAGTTTGCCCACCCTCCTTAAGCGCAATATGCTCGACTGAACATTGAAACTTTGGATTGCTATTTATAATATTCTTCCATTAAAGTGTAAGTTATACAATTAAGTCCAATACTTGTATTTATGTGTATTTAACATTTTCAAATATTAAGTTTTTTTCACCATTCAAATGCAATGCCTTTAGCAATAAATTTTAAAATCTAAACATTAAACTTTTTCAATTTTTAGAATTCTAAATTCCTATAGGGATTAATGCACTATCAATAATCAGTTGAATTTAAATTTTAAAATTTTTTTAATTATCTCCATTGCCATAATGCTATTTGAAATGATTTATATAATTTTAGTCTAAAGTTATACGATATAAGAAAAAAAAAATGCAAGGGACTCTAATAAGAAGTTTGTCCACCCCGCTCAAGCGCAATATGCTTGATCTAACATTGAAACTTGGGATTGCTATTTGTAGCATTCTTCCACTAAAGTGTAATTTATACAATTAAGTCCCATACTTGTATTTTTGTGTATTTAACATTTTCAAATATTATGCTTTTCTCACTTTTCAAATGCAATGGCTTTAGTAATAAATTTTAAAATCTAAACATTGCATTTTTTCAATTTTTAGAATTCTAAATTCCTAAAGGGATAAATGCACTGTTAAGAATTAGTTGAATTTAAATTTTAAAATTTTTTTAGTTATCTCTTTTGCCTCATTGCTATTTGAAATGATTTTTATAGTTTTAGTCTAAAAACATACAACATAAGAAAAAGGAAATGCAATGGACTCTGATTAGAAATTTCCCCAGCCCCCTTAAGCGCAATATGCTCGACCTAATATTGAAACTTGCGATTGCTATTTATATTATTCTTCCACTAAAGTGTAATTTATACAATTGAGTCCAATACTTGTATTTTTGTTTATTTAACATTTTCAAATATTATGTTCTCTCACCATTCAATTGTATAAATCCACTGTCAATAATCCGTTGGATTTACATTTTGAAATTTTTTTATTTATCTCATTTGTCTCAATGCTATTTGAAATGATTTATATAATTTTAGTCTAAACACATACAACCCAAGAAAAAGGAAATGCAATGGACTCTAATAAGAAGTTTCTCACCCCCCTCAAGCGCAATATGCTCGACCCAATATTGAAACTTGCGATTGCTATTTATATTATTCTTCCACTAAAGTGTAATTTATACAATTGAGTCCAATACTTGTATTTTTGTTTATTTAACATTTTCAAATATTATGTTCTCTCACCATTCAATTGTATAAATGCACTGTTAATATTCCGTTGGATTTACATTTTGAAATTTTTTTATTTATCTCCTTGTCTCAATGCTATTTGAAATGATTTATATAATTTTAGTCTAAAAACATACAACCTAAGAAAAAGGAAATGCAATGGACTCTAATAAGAAGTTTTCTCACCCCCCTCAAGCGCAATATGCTCGACCTAATATTGAAGCTTGCGATTGCTATTTATAATATTCTTCAACTAAAGTGTAATTTATACAATTAAGTCCAATACTTGTATTTTTGTCTATTTGACATTTTCAAATATTAAGTTTTTCTCACCATTCAAATGTAATGGCATTAGAAATAAATTTAAAAATCAAAACATTGCACTTTTTCAATTTTTAGAATTCTAAATTCCTATGGGGATAAATGTACTGCTAATAATTAGTTGAATTTAAATTTTAAATTTTTTTTAATTATCTTCTTTGCCACAATGCTATTTGAAATGATTTATATAGTTTTAGTCTAAAAACATACAACATAAGAAAAAGGAAATGCAATGGATTCTAATAAGAAGTTTCCTTACCCCCCTCAAGCACAATATGCTCAACCTAATATTGAAACTTGTGATTGCTATTTACATTATTCTTCCACTAAATTGTATTGCATATAATTGAGTCCAATACATATGTTTTTGTTTATTTAACTTTTTCAAATATTATGTTTTTCTCACCATTCAAATGCAATGACATTAGCAATAAATTTTAAAATCTAAACATTGCAATTTTTTAGTTTTTAGAATTCTAAATTCCTATAAGAATAAATGCACTGTTAATAATCAATTCAATTTAAATTTTGAAATTATTTTCATTATCTCCTTTGCCACAATGCTATTTAAAATGATTTATATAATTTTAGTCCAAAAATATACAACACAAGAAAAAGCAAATGCAAGGGACTCTAATAAGAAGTTTGCCCACCCTGATCAAATGCAATATGCTCGACGTAATGTTGAAACTTGCGATTCCTATTTATATTATTCTTCCACTAAATTGTATTGCATGCAATTGAGTCTAATACATGTATTTTTGTGTATTTAACTTTTTCAAATATTATGTTTTGCTCATCATTCAAATTTAATGGCATTAGCAATAAATTTTAAATTCAAAACATTGCACTTTTTCAATTTTTAGAATTATAAATTCCTATAATGATAAATACACAGTTAATAATGAGTTGAATTTAAATTTTGAAATTTTTTTAGTAATCTTCTTTGCCTCAATGCTATTTGAAATGATTTATATAGATTGAGTCTAAGAAATTACAATACAAGAAAAAGCAAATGCAAGGGACTCTAATAAGAGGTTTGCCCACCCTGATCAAGCGCAATATGCTCGACCTAATGTTGAAGCTTGCGATTCCTATTTATATTATTCTTCCACTAAATTGTATTGCATGCAATTGAGTCCAATACATGTATTTTTGTGTATTTAACTTTTTCAAATATTATGTTTTGCTCATCATTCAAAACATATGGCATTAGCAATAAATTTTAAATTCAAAACATTGCACTTTTTCAATTTTTAGAATTATAAATTCCTATAACAATAAATACACAGTTAATAATGAGTTGAATTTAAATTTTGAAAATTTTTTAGTAATCTCCATTGCCTCAATGCTATTTGAAATGATTTATATAGATTAAGTCTAAGAAATTACATCATAAGAAAAAGGAAATGCAATGGACTCTGATAAGAAGTTTGCCCACCCCCCTCAAGCGCAATTTGCTTGACCCAATATTGAAACTTGCGATTGTTATTTATATTATTCTTCCACTAAATTGTATTGCATACAATTGAGTCCAATGCATGTATTTTTGTTTATTTAACATTTTCAAATATTATGTTTTTCTTACCATTCAAATGGAATGACATTAGCAATAAATTGAAAAATCAAAACATTGCACTTTTTCAATTTTTAGAATTATAAATTCCTATAGGGATAAATGCATTGCTAATAATTAGTTGAATTTAAGTTTTAAAAATTTTTTTAATTATCTTTTGCCACAATGCTATTTGAAATGATTTTTATAGTTTTAGTCTAAAAACATACAACATAAGAAAAAGGAAATGCATCGGATTCTAATAAGAAGTTTCCCTACCCCCCTCAAGCACAATATGCCCAACCTAATATTGAAACTTGCGATTGCTATTTATATTATTCTTCCACTAAATTGTGTTGCAAATAATTGAGTCCAATACATATGTTTTTGTTTATTTAGTATTTTCAAATATTATGTTTTTCTCACCATTCAAATGCAATGGCATTAGCAATAAATTTTAAAATCTAAACATTGCAATTTTTCAGTTTTTAGAATTCTAAATTCCTATAGGGATAGATGCATTGTTAATAATCAATTCAATTTAAATTTTGAAATCATATTCACTATCTCCTTTGCTGCAATGCTATTTAAAATGATTCATATAATTTTGGTTCAAAAATATACAACAGAAGAAAAAGCAAATGCAAGGGACTCTTATAAGAAGTTTGCCCACCTCGATCAAGCGCAATATGCTCGACCTAATGTTGAAACTTGCGATTCCTATTTATATTATTCTTCGACTAAATTGTATTGCATGCAATTGAGTCCAATACATGTATTTTTGTATATTTAACATTTGAAATATTATGTTTTTCTCACCATTCAAATGTAATGGCATTAGCAATAAATTTTAAATTCAAAACATTGCACTTTTTCAATGTTTAGAATTCTAAATTCCTATAACGATAAATGCACAGTTAATAATGAGTTGAATTTAAATTTTGAAATTTTTTTAGTAATCTCCAATGCCTCAATGCTATTTGAAATGATTTATATAGATTTAGTCCAAGAAATTACAACATAAGAGAAAGGAAATGCAATGGACTCCAATAAGAAGTTTGCCCACCCCCCTTAAGCGCAATGTGCTTGACCCAATATTAAAGCTTGCGATTGCTATTTATATTATTCTTCCACTAAATTGTATTGCATACAATTGACTCCAATACATATGTTTTTGTTTATTTAACATTTTCAAACATTATGTTTTTCTCACCATTCAAATATAGTGACATTAGCAATAAATTTAAAAATCAAAACATTGCACGTTTTCAATTTTTAGAATTCTAAATTCCTATGGGGATAAATGCACTGCTAATAATTAGTTGAATTCAAATTTTAGAAATTTTTTTAATTATCTCCTTTGCCACAATGCTCGACCTAACATTGAAACTTGGGATTGCTATTTATAACATTCTTCCACTAAAGTGTAATTTATACAATTAAGTCTAATACTTATATTTTTGTGTATTTAACATTTTCAAATATCATGTTTTTCTCACCATTCAAATGTAATGCCATTAGCAATAAATTTTAAAATGAAAACATTGCACTTTTTCAGTTTTTAGAATTCTAATTTCCTATAGGGATAAATGCACAGTTAATAATCAGTTGAATTTAAAATTTGAAATTTTTTTAGTTATCTCCTTTGCCTCAATGTTATTTGAAATGATTTATATAGTTTTTGTCTAAAAACATACAACCTAAGAAGAAGGAAATGCAATGGACTCTAATAAGAAGTTTCCTCACCCCCCTCAAGCACAATATGCTCAACCTAATATTGAAGCTCGCGATTGCTATTTATAATATTCTTCCACTAAAGTGTAATTTACACAATTAAGTCCAATACTTGTATTTTTGTCTATTTAACATTTTCAAATATTATGTTTTTCTCACAATTCAAATGCAATGATATTAGCACTAAATTTTAAAATCTAAACATTGCAATTTTTCAATTTTTAGAATTCTAAATTCCTATAAGGATAAAAGCAATGTTAAAAAAGAGTTAGATTGAAATTTTGAAATTTTTTTAATTATCTCCTTTGCCACAATGCTATTTGAAATGATTTATATACTTTTAGTCTAAAAATATACAACATAAGAAAAAGCAAATCAAGGGACTCTAATAAGAAGTTTGCCCACCACCCTCAAGCGGAATATGCTCGACCTAACATTGAAACTTGCGATTGCTATTTATAACATTCTTCCACTAAAGTGAAATTTATACAATTAAGTCCAATACTTATATTTGTGTGTATTTAACATTTAGAAATATTATGTTTTTCTCACCATTCAAATGTAATGGTATTGGTAATAAATTTTAAAATCAAAACATTGCACTTTTTCAATTTTTAGAATTCTAAATTCCTATAAGGATAAATGCACTGTTAATAATCAGTTGAATTTAAATTTTGAAATTTTTTTAGTTATCCCCTTTGCCTCAATGCTATTTGAAATGATTTTTATAGTTTTAGTCTAAAAACATACAACATAAGAAAAAGGAAATGCAATGGATTCTAATAAGAAGTTTCCCTACCCCCCTCAAGCATAATATGCTCAACCTAATATTGAAATTTGCGATTGCTATTTATATTATTCTTCCACTAAATTTTATTGCATACAATTCAGTCCAATACATATGTTTTTGTTTATTTACCATTTTCAAACATTATGTTTTTCTCACCATTTAAATGTAGTGGCATTAGCAATACATTTAAAAATCTAAACATTGTACTTTTTCAATTTTTAGAATTCTAAATTCCTAAAAGGATAAATGCATTATTAAGGATCAGTTGAATTTAAATTTTGAAATTTTTTTAGTTATCTTTTTTGCCTCAATGCTATTTGAAATGATTTTTTTTTATAGTTTTAGTCTAAAAACATACAACATAAGAAAAAGGAAATGCAATGGACTCTAATAAGAAGTTTCCCCACCCCTTTTAAGCACAATATGCCCCACCTAAGATTGAAACTTGCGATTGCTATTTATATTATTCTTCCACTAAAGTGTATTCTATGCAATTGAGTACAATATATATATATTTTTTTTAATATTTTCAAATATTATGTTTTTCTCACCATTCAAATGCAATGGCTTTAGCAATAAATTTTAAAATCTAAACATTACACTTTTTCAATCTTTAGAATTCTAAATTCCTATAAGCATAAATGCACTATTAGTAATCAATTGAAGTTAAATTTTAAATTTTTTTTAATTCATATAATTTTAGTCTAAAAATATACAACATAAGAAAAATCAAATACAAGGAACCCTAATAAGAAGTTTGCCCACCCCCCTCAAGCGCAATGTGCTCGACCTAACATTGAAATTTCGGATTGCTATTTATAATTTTCTTCCACTAAAGTGTAATTTATGCAATTGAGTCCAATACTTGTATTTTTGTGTATTTATCATTTTCAAATATTATGTTTTTCCCACCATTCAAATGCAATGGCATTAGCAATAAATTTTAAAATCTGAACATTGCACTTTTTCAATTTTTAGAATTATAAATTCCTATTGGGATAAATGCATTGTTAATAATGAGTTAAATTGAAATTTTGAAATTTTTTTAATTATCTCCTTTGCCATAATGCTATTTGAAAAGATTTATATAATTTTAGACTAAAAATATACAACATAAGAAAAAGTAAAGGCAAGGGACTCTAATAAGAAGTTTGCCCACCCCCTCAAGCGCAATATGCTCGACCTAATATTGAAACTTGCGATTGCTATTTATATAATTCTTCCATTAAATTGCATTGCACACAATTGAGTCCAGGATATGTATTTTTGTCTATTTAAGATTTTCAATTATTATGTTTTTCTCACCATTCAAATGTAATGGCATTAGTAATAAAATTAAAAATCAAAACATTGCACTTTTTTAATTTTTAGAATTCTAAATTGCTATGGGGATAAATGCACAGTTAATAATCATTTAACTTTACATTTTGAAATTTTTTTAATTATCTCCTTTGCCATAATGCTATTTGAGCAAAAAATTTTAAAATCTAAACATTGTAATTTTTCAATTTTAGAATTCTAAATTCCTATAGGGATAAATGCATTATTCATAAAGAGTTGGATTGAAAATTTGAAATTTTTTTAATTATCTCCTTTGCCACAATGCTATTTGAAATGATTTATATAATTTTAGTCTAAAAATATACAACATAAGAAAAAGCAAGTGCAAAGGACTCTAATAAGAAGTTTGCCTACCCCCCTCAAGCGTAATAGGTTCAACCTAATATTGAAGCTTGCGATTGCTATTTATATTATCCTTCCACTAAATTGTATTGCATGCAATTGAGTCCAATAAATGTATTTTTGTGTATTTAACATTTTCAAATATTATGTTTTTCTCACCATTCAAATGTAATGACATTAGCAATAAATTTTAAATTCAAAACATTGCACTTTTTCAATTTGTAGAATTATAAATTCCTATAGCGATAAATGCATTGTTAATAATTAGTTGAATTTAAATTTTGAAATTTTTTTAGTAATCTTCATTGCCTCAATGCTATTTGAAATGATTTATATAGTTTTAGTCTAAGAAATTACAACATAAGAAAAGGGAAATGCAATGAACTCTGATAAGAAGTTTGCCCAACCCCCTCAAGCGGAATAAGCTCAACCTAATATTGAAGCTTGCGATTGCTATTTATATTATTCTTCCACTAAATTGTATTGCATATAATTGAGTCCAATACACGTATTTTTGTGTATTTAACATTTTCAAATTTTATGTTTTTCACACCATTCAAATGTAATGGCATTAACAATAAATTTTAAATTCAAAACGTTGCACTTTTTCAATTTTTAGAATTCTAAATTCCTATAGGAATTAATGCACTGTTAAGAATCATTTGACTTTAAATTTTAAAATTCTTTTAGTTATCTCCTTTGCCTCAATGCTATTTGAAATGATTTTTATAGGTTGAGTCTAAAAACATACAACATAAGAAAAATGAAATGCAATGGACTCTGATAAGAAGTTTGCCCACCCCCCTCAAGCGCAATATGCTCGACCTTATATTAAAACTTGCGATTTCTATTTATATTATTCTTCCACTAAATTGTATTGCATACAATTGAGTCCAATACATGTATTTTTCTGCATTTAACATTTTCAAATATTATATTTTTCTCACCATTCAAATATAATGGCATTAGCAATAAATTTTAAAATCAAAACATTGCATTTTTCAATTTTTAGAATTCTAAATAACTATAGGGATAAATGCACTGCTAATAATCATATGAATTTAAATTTTGAAATTTTTTTGGTAATCTTTATTGCCTCAATGCTATTTGAAATGATTTATATAGTTTTAATCTAAGAAATTACAACATAGGAAAAAGGAAATGCAATGGACTCCAATAAGAAGTTTGCCCACCCCCCTTAAGCGCAATATGCTCGACCTAGTATTGAAGCTTGCGATTGCTATTTATATTCTTCTTCCACTAAATTGTATTGCATACAATTGAGTCCAATACATGAATTTTTGTGTATTTAACATTTTCAAATATTTATGTTTCTCTCACCATTCAAATGTAATGGCATTAGTTATAAATTTTAAAATTAAAACATTGCCCCTTTTCAATTTTTAAAATTCTAAATTCCTATAGGAATAAATGCACTATTAATAATCAGTTGAATTTAAATTTTGAAATTTTTTTAGTAATCTCCATTGCCTCAATGCTATTTGAAATGATTTATATTATTTTAGTCTAAGAACATACAACATAAGAAAAAGGAAATGTAATGGAATCTAATAAGAAGTTTGTCCACGCCCATCATGTGTAATATGCTCGACCTAATATTGAAACTTGCAATTGCTATTTATATTATTCTTCCTCCAAATTGTATTGCGTACAATTCTGTCCAATACATGTATTTTTGTGTATTTAACATTTTCAAATATTATGTTTTTCTTACCATTCAAATGTAATGACATTAGTAATAAATTTTAAAATCAAAACATTACATTTTTCAATTTTTAGAATTCTGAATAACTATAGGGATAAATGTACTGCTAATAATCATTAGTGCAATTAAGTTGACCAAATATGTAATTAAAAATTAAAAAACATATAACAAGGCGTTCTTCGATATTTTTATTGTTCATTGTAAATTTTATCTAACCTGTCATACATTGTGATGATTTGCTCATGCATCTATTAACTCTTAATAAAAAAGTTTTTAAAATTTTTTTTAAAATAATATTTTTTTTATTAGAATTAACGCCAATTTTAACCATTCTCCGACTTAACCGTGTCGAGGGGGGACTTTTCCGCAATACCACATGTTCGGACTTCAGAGCTTAGTCACCAACTATTCTTGTCTTGGGAAAATAGATGTTAGGGAGGAATGTATTTTGACTACATATATTTCATAATAAATGAATAAATTTGACTCTTTGGTTTACGAAAATAATTAAAACACCGCTTAAAAACAAAAAATAAAAAATAAAAGGCAAAGCACTCCAAACATTTGTCCCATCAATTTCGCTCAGTTCTATTTTCTTTATTTCTTCCAGTTCACAAGCACCTCCGTTGAGATCATTTCTCTTTTCTATGATGAGTTAACAAAAAAAAAAGAAAAAAGAAAAGTCAAAGCAATGGAGCGAAATTTCTTCGAAAAGCGCATATTTTGAAATTTTTTTAGTAATCTCCATTGCCTCAATGCTATTTGAAATGATTTATATAGTTTTAGTCTAAGAACATAGAACTCAAGAAAAAGGAAATGCAATGAACTCTACTAAGAAGTTTGCCCACCCCCCTCAAGTGCAATATGCTCGACCTAATTTTTAAGCTTCCGATAGCTATTTATATTATTCTTTCACTAAATTCAATTGCATACAATTGAGTCCAATACATTTATTTTTGTTTATTTAACATTTTCAAATATTATGTTTCTCTCACCATTCAAATGTAGTGGCATTAGCAATAAATTTAAAAATCAAAACATGGCACTTTTTCAATGTTTAGAATTCTAAATTCCTATAATGATAAATGCACTGTTAATAAAAAGATGAATTTAAATTTTGAGATGTTTTTAATTATCTGCTTTGCCACAATACTATTTGGAATGATTTATATAATTTTTGTTTAAAAATATACAACAAAAGAAAAATCAAATGCAAGGGACTTTAAAAAGCAGGTTGCCCACCCCGCTCAAGCGCATTATGCTCCACATAATATTAAAGCTTGCAATTGCTATTTATAGTATTCTTCCACTAAATTGTATTGCATACAATTGTGTTCAATACATGTATTTTTGTGTATTTAACATTTTCAAATATTATATTTTTCTCACCATTCAAATGCAATGACATTAGCAATAAATTTTAAATTTTAAACATTGCACTTTTTCAATTTTTAGAATTCTAAATTCTTATAGGGATAAATGCACTGTTAATAATGAGTTTAATTGAAATTTTGAAATTTTTTTAATTATCTCCTTTTCCATAATGCTATTTGAAATGATTTATATAATTTTAGTCTAAAAATATACAACATAAGAAAAAGCAAATACAAGGGACTCTAATAAGAAGTTTGTGCACCCCTTTTAAGCGCAATATACTCTACTTAACATTGAAACTTGGGAATTCTATTTATAATTTTCTTCCACTAAAGTGTAACTTATACAATTGAGTCCAATACTTGCATTTTTGTGTACTTAACATTTTCCAATATTATATTTTTCTCACCATTCAAATGCAATGACATTAGCAATAAATTTTAAAATTTAAACATTGCACTTTTTCAATTTTTAAAATTCTAAATTCCAAATGAGTTCAATTGAAAATTTGAAATTTTTTTAATTATCACCTTTGCCACAATGCTATTTGAAAAGATTTATATAATTTTAGTCCAAAAATATACAACATAAGAAAAAGTAAAGGCAAGGAACTCTAATAAGAAGTTTGCCCACTCCCCTCAAGCCCAATATGCTCGACCTAATATTGAAACTTGTGACTGCTATTTATATTATTTTTCCACTAAATTGTATTTCATACAATTGTGTCCAATACATGTATTGTTGTTTATTTAACACTTTGAAATATTATATTTTTCTTACCATTCAAATGCAATGACATTAGCAATAAATTTTAAAATGTAAACATTGCGCTTTTTCAATTTTTAGAATTCTAAATTCCTATAGGGATAAATACATCGTGAATAATCAGTTGAATTTAAATTTTGAAATTTTTTTATTATCTCCTTTTTCACAATGCTATTTGAAACTTAGGATTGCAATTTATAATTTTCTTCCACTAAAGTGTAATTTATACAATTGAGTCCAATACTTGTATTTTTGTGTATTTAACATTGTCAAATATTATGTTTTTCTCACCATTCAAATGTAATGGCATTAGCAATAAATTTTAAAATCAAAACATTGCACTTTTTCAATTTTTAGAATTCTAAATTCCTATAGAGATAAATGCACTATTAATAATCAGTTGAATTTTTAATTATCTCTTTTGTAACAATGTTATTTGAAATGATTTATATAATTTTAGTCTAAAAATACACAACATAAGAAAAAGTAAATGCAAGGGACTCTAATAAGAAGTTTGCCCACCCCTCTCGAGCGCAATATGCTCAACCTCATATTGAAGCTTGTGATTGTTATTTATATTATTCTTCCACTAATGTGTATTTTATACAATTGAGTCCAATACATGTATTTTTGTGTATTTAACATTTTCAAATGTTATGTTTTTCTCGCCATTCAAATGTAATGGTATTAGCAATAAATTTTAAAATCTAAACATAGCACTTTTTCAATTTTGAGAATTCTAAATTCCTATAGGGATAAATGCACTGTTAATAATCTGTTGAATTTAAATTTTGAAATTTCTTTTAATTATCTCTTTTGCCACAATGCTATTTGAAATGATTTATATAATTTTAGTCTAAAAATATACAACATAAGAAAATGCGAATGCAAGGGACTCTACTAAGAAGTTTTGCCACCCCCCTCAAGCGCAATATGCTCGACCTAATAGTGAAACTTGCGATTGCTATTTAGATTATTCTTTCCCTAAATTGTATTGCATACAATTGAGTCTGATACATGTATTTTTGTGTATTTAACATTTTCAAATGTTATGTTTTTCTCACCATTCAAATGTAATGGTATTAGCAATAAATTTTAAAATCTAAACATTGCACTTTATCAATTTTTAGAATTCTAAATTCCTATAGGGATAAATGCACTGTTAATAATAAGTTGAATTTAAATTTTGAAATTTTTTTAGTTATGTCTTTTGCCACAATGCAATTTGAAATGATTTATATAATTTTCGTCTAAAAATATACAATATAAGAAAAAGCAAATGCAAGGGACTCTAATAAGAAGTTTGCCCACCCCCTCAAGCAGAATATGCTCGATCTAACATTGAAACTTGAAATGATTTATATAGTTTTAGTCTAAAAACATACAACATAAGAAAAAGGAAATGCAATGGACTCTAATAAAAAGTTTTCCCACCCCCCTCAAGCCTAATATGCTCAACGTCATATTGAACCTTGCGATTTCTAGTTATATTATTGTTCCACTAAAGTGTATTCTATAGAATTGAGTCCAATACACGTATTTTTGTTTATTTAACATTTCCAAATATTATGTTTTTCTCACCATTCAAATGTAATGGCATTAGTAATAAATTTTATAATCAAAACATCGCATTTTTTCAATTTTTAAAATTCTAAATTCCTATAGAGATAAATCTACTGTTAATAATCAGTTGAATTTAAATTTTGAAAGTTTTTTAATTATCTCCTTTGCCACAATGCTATTTGAAACGATTTATATAATTTTAGCCTAACAGTATACAACAAAAGAAAAGGCAAATGCAAGGGACTCTAATAAGAAGTTTCCCCAACCCCTTCCAATGCAATATGCTCGACCTAACATTGAAATTTGGGATTGCTATTTATAATTTTCTCCCACTAAAGTGTAATTTATACAATTGAGTCCAATACTTGTATCTTTGTGTATTTAACATTTTCAAATATTATATTTTTCTCACCATTCAAATGTAATGGCATTAACAATGAATTTAAAAATCAAAACATTACATTCTCTCAATTTTTAGAATTCTAAATTCCTATAGGAATAAATGCACTGTTACAAATGAGTTGAATTGAAATTTTGAAAGTTTTTTAATTATCTCCTTTGCCCCAATGCTATTTGAAATGATTTATATAATTTTAGTCTAAAAATATACAGCATAAGAAAAAGCAAATGCAAGGGACTCTAATAAGAAGTTTGCCCACCCCCCTCAAGCAGAATATGCTCGATCTAACATTGAAACTTGGGATTGCTATTTATAATATTCTTCCACTACAGTTTAATTTATACAATTGAGTCCAATACTTGTATTTTTGTGTATTTAACATTTTCAAATGTTATGTTTTTCTCACCATTCAAATGCAATGGCATTAGCAATAAATTTTAAAATCTAAATATTGCACTTTTTCAATTTTAGAATTCTAAATTCCTGTAAGGATAAATGCACTGTTAATAATGAGTTGAATTGAAATTTTGAAATTTTTTTAATTATCTCTTTTGCCACAATGCTATTTGAAAAGATTTATATAAGTTTAGACTAAAGATATACAACATAAGAAAAAGCAAATGCAAGAGACTCTAATAAGAAGTTTGCCCACCCCCATTTGGCGCAATATGCTCGACCTAATATTGACGCTTGCAATTGCTATTTATGTTATTCTTCCACTAAATTGTATTTCATACAATTGAGTCCAATACATGTATTTTTACGCTTTTAGGATTTTCAAATATTATGTTTTTCTCCCGATTCAAATGTAATGGTATTAGCAATAAATTTTAAAATCAAAACATTGCACTTTTTCAATTTTTAGAATTCTAAATTCCTATAGGGATAAATGCACTATTAATAATCAGATGAATTCAAATTTTGAAATTATTTTACTTATCTCCTTTGCCTTCAAGCTATTTGAAATGATTTATATAGTTTTAGTCCAAAAACATACAACATAAGAAAAAGGAAATGCAATGGACTCTAATAAAAAGTTTCCCCATACCCCTCAAGCCCAATCTGCTCAATGTCATATTGAAGTTTGCGATTTCTATTTATATTATTGTTCCACTAAAGTGTATTCTATACAATTGTGTCCAATACATGTATTTTTGTTTATTTAACATTTCCAAATATTATGTTTTTGTCACCATTCAAATGTAATGGCATTAGCAATAAATTTTAAAATCACAA
>JAHLGP010000232.1:8415299-8427883 GCA_020141445.1 Bruguiera sexangula
TTCTCACCATTCAAATGTAATGGCATTAGCAATAAATTTTAAAATCAAAACATTGCACTTTTTCAATTTTTAGAATTCTAAATTCCTATAGGGATAAATGCACTGTTAATAATAAGTTGAATTTAAATCTTGAAATTTTTTTTATTATCTCTTTTGCCGCAATGTTATTTGAAATGATTTATATAATTTTAGTCTAAAAATATATAGCATAACAAAAAGCAAATGCAAGGGACTCTAATAAGAAGTTTGCCCACCCCCCTCAAGTGCAATATGCTCGACCTAATAGTCAAACTTGCGATTGCTATTTAGATTATTCTTCCCCTAAATTGTATTGCATACAATTGAGTCTGGTACATGTATTTTTGTGTATTTAACATTTTCAAATGTTATGTTTTTCTCACCATTCAAATGTAATGGTATTAGCAATAAATTTTAAAATCTAAACATAGAACTTTTTCAATTTTGAGAATTCTAAATTCCTATAGGGATAAATGCACTGTTAATAATCTGTTGAATTTAAATTTTCAAATTTTTTTTAATTATCTCTTTTGCCATAATGCTATTTGAAATGATTTATATAATTTTAGTCTAAAAATATACAACATAAGGAAAAGCGAATGCAAGGGACTCTAATAAGAAGTTTGCCCACCCCCCTCAAGCGCAATATGCTCAACCTAATATTGAAGCTTGCGATTTCTATTTCTATTATTCTTCCACTAAAGTGTATTCTATACAATTGAGTCCAATACATGCATTTTTGTTTATTTCATATTTCCAAATATTATATTTTTCTCACAATTAAAATGTAATGGCATTAGCAAAAAATTTTAAAATCAACACATTGGACTTTTTCAATTTTTAGAATTCTAAATTCCTATAGGGATAAATGCACCATTGCTAATCAGTTGAATTGAAATTTTGATATTTTTTTAATTATCTCTTTTGCCATAATGCTATTTGAAATAATTTATATAATTTTTGTCTAAAAATATACAACATAAGAAAAAGCAAATGCAAGGGACTCTAATAAGAAGTTTGCCCACCCCCCTCAAGCGCAATATCCTCAACCTAATAGTGAAACTTGTGATTGCTATTTAGATTATTCTTCCCCTAAATTGTATTGCATACAATTGAGTTCGATACATGTATTTTTGTGTATTTAACATTTTCAAATGTTATGTTTTTCTCACCATTCAAATGTAATGGCATTAGCAAAAAATTTTAAAATCTAAACATTGCACTTTATCAATTTTTAGAATTCCAAATTCCTATAGGGATAAATGCACTGTTAATAATAAGTTGAATTTCAATTTTGAAATTTTTTTAGTTATCGCCTTTGCCACAATGCAATTTGAAATGATTTATATAATTTTCGTGTAAAAATATATAATATAAGAAAAAGCAAATGCAAGGGACTCTAATAAGAAGTTTGCCCACCCCCTAAAGCGGAATATGCTTGATCTAACATTGAAACTTGGGATTGCTATTTATAATATTCTTCCACTAAAGTTTAATTTATACAATTGAGTCCAATACTTGTATTTTTGTGTATTTAACAATTTCAAATGTTATGTTTTTCTCACCATTCGAATGTAATGGCATTGGCAATAAATTTTAAAATCAAAACATTGCACTTTTTCAATTTTTAGGATTCTAAATTCCTATAGGGATAAATGCACTGTTAATAATCAGTTGAATTCAAATTTTGAAATTATTTTACTTATCTCCTTTGCCTTAAAGCTATTTGAAATGATTTATATAGTTTTAGTGTAAAAACTTACAACATAAGAAAAAGGCAATGCAATGGACTTTAATAAAAAGTTTCCCCACCCCCCTCAAGCACAATATGCTCAACGTCATATTGAAGTTTGCAATTTCTATTTATATTATTGTTCCCCTAAAGTATATTCTATAGAATTGAGTCCAATACATGTATTTTTGTTTATTTATCATTTCCAAATATTATGTTTTTCTCACCATTCAAATGTAATGGCATTAGCAATAAATTTTATAATCAAAACATCGCACTTTTTCAATTTTTAGAATTCTAAATTCCTATAGGGATAAATCTACTGTTAATAATCTGTTGAATTTAAATTTTGAAATTTTTTTAATTATCTCCTTTGCCACAATGGTATTTGAAACAATTTATATAATTTTAGCCTAAAAGTATACAACAAAAGAAAAAGCAAATGCAAGGGACTCTAATAAGAAGTTTCCCTAACCCCTTCCAACACAATATGTTCGACCTAAAATTGAAATTTGGGATTTCTATTTATAATTTTCTCCCACTAAAGTGTAATTTATGCAATTGAGTCCAATACTTGTATCTTCGTGTCTTTAACATTTTCAAATATTATATTTTTCTCACCATTTAAATATAATGGCATTACCAATGAATTTAAAAATCAAAACATTACACTTTTTCAGTTTTTAAAATTCTAAATTCCTATAGGGATAAATGCACTGTTAATAATTAGTTGAATTTAAATTTTGAAATTTTTTTAGTTATCTCCTTCGCCACAATGCTATTTGAAATGATTTATGTGATTTTAGTCTAAAAATATACAACATAAGAAAAAACAAATGCAAGGGACTCTAATAAGAAGTTTGCCCAACCCCCTCAAGCGCAATATGCACAACCTAGTATTAAAGATTGCGATTGCTATTTATATTATTCTTCCACTAAAGTGTATTCTATACTATTGAGCCTAATACATGTGTTTTTATTTATTTAACATTTCCAAATATTATGTTTTTCTCACCATTAAAATGTAATGGCATTAGTAATAAATTTAAAAATCAAAACATTGCACTTTTTCAATTTTTAGAATTTTAAATTCCTATAGGGATAAATGCACTATTAATAATCAGTTTAATTTAAATTTTGAAATTGTTTTAGTTATCTCCTTCGCCACAATGCTATTTGAAATGATTTATATAATTTTAGTCTAAAAATATCCAACATAATAAAAAGCAAATGCAAGGGACTCTAATAAGAAGTTTGTCCAACCCCATCAAGCGCATTATGCTCCACCTAATATTAAAGATTGCGATTGCTATTTATATTATTCTTCCACTAAAGTGTATTCTATACAACGAAGTCCAATACATGTATTTTTGTTTATTTAACATTTCCAAATATTATGTTTTTCTCACGATTAAAATGTAATGGCATTAGTAATAAATTTAAAAATCAAAATATTGCACTTTTTTAATTTTTAGAATTCTAAATTTCTATAGTGATAAATGCACTGTTAATAATCAGTTGAATTTAAATTTTGAAATTTTTTTAATTATCTCTTTTGCCACAATGCTATTTGACAAGATTTGTATAATTTTAGTCTAAAAATATACAACATAAAAAAAGCAAATGCAAGGGACTCTAATATGAAGTTTGCCTACCCCCCTTAAGCACAATATGCTCAACCTAATTTGAAGCTTGCAATTCCTATTTATATTATTCTTCCACTAAATTGTATTGCATACAATTGAGTCCATTACATGTATTTTTGTGCTTTTAACATTTTCAAATGTTATGTTTTTCTCACCTTTCAAATGTAATGGCATTAACAAGAAATTTTAAAATCAAAACATTGCACTTTTTCAATTTTGAGAATTCTAAATTCCTATAGGGATAAATGCACTGTTAATAATTAGTTGATTTGAAATTTCAAATTTTTTTAATTATCACCTTTACAACAATGCTATTTGAAATGATTTATATAATTTTAGTCTACAAATATATAACAAAGAAAAAGGAAATGCAATGAACTCTAATAAGAAGTTTGCCTAACCCCCTTAGGCATAATATGCTCAACCTAATATTGAAACTTGTGATTTCTATTTATATTATTCTTCCACTAAAAGAAAAAGCAAATGCAAGGGACTTTAATAAGAAGTTCCCCTAACCCCCTCCAATGCAATATGCTCGATCGAACAATGAAACTTAGGATTGCTATTTATAATTTTCTCCCACTAAAGTGTAATTTATACAATTGAGTCCAATACTTGTACTTTTGTGTATTTAACATTTTCAAATATTATATTTTTCTCACCATTCAAATGTAATGGCATTACCAATGAATTTAAAAATCAAAACATTATATTTTCTCAATTTTCAAATTTCTAAATTCCTATAGGGATAAATGCACTGTTAATAATAAGTTGAATTGAAATTTTGAAATTTTTTTAATTATCTCCTTTGCTACAATGCTATTTGAAATGATTTATATAACTTTAGTCTAAAAATATACAACATATGAAAAAGCAAATGCAAGGGACTCTAATAAGAAGTTTGCCCACCCCTTTTAAGTGGAATATGCTCGACCTAGCATTGAAACTTGGGATTGCTATCTATAATATTCTTCCACTACAGTATAATTTATACAATTGAGTCCAATACTTGTATATTTGTGTATTTAACATTTTCAAATAGTATATTTTTCTCACCATTCAAATGCAATGGCTTTAGCAATAAATTTTAAAATCTAAACATTGCACTTTTTCAATTTTTAGAATTCTAAATTCCTATAGGGATAAATGCACTGGCAATAATCAGTTCAATTGAAATTTTGAAATTTTTTTAATTATCTCCTTTCCCACAATGTTATTTGAAATGATTTATATAATTTTAGTCTAAAAATATACAACATAAGAAAAAACAAATGTAAGGGACTCTAATAAGAAGTTTGCCTACCCGCCTCATGCGCAATATACTCGACCTAATATTGATGCTTGCGATTGCTATTTATCTTATTTTTCCACTAAAGTGTATTCTATACAATTGAGTCCAATACATGTATTTTTGTTTATTTAACATTTCCAAATATTATGTTTTTCTCACCATTAAAATGTAATGGAATTAGCAATAAATTTAAAAATCAAAACATTACACTTTTTCAATTTTTAGAATTCTAAATTCCTATAGGGATAAATGCACTATTAATAATTAATTGAATTTAAATTTTGAAATTTTTTTAATTATCCCCTTTGCCACAATACTATTTGAAATGATTTATATAATTTTAGTCTAAAAATATGCAACATATCAAAAAGCAAATGCAAGGGACTCTAATAAGAGGTTTCCCCACCCCCCCCAAGCGCAATATGCTCAATCTAATATTGAAATTTGCGACTGCTATTTATATTATTCTTCCACTAAAGTGTATTGTATATAATTAAGCATAATACTTGTATTTTTGTTTATCTAACATTTTGAAATATTATGTTTTCTCACCATTCAAATGTAATGGCATTAGCAAGAAATTTAAAAATCAAAACATTGCACTTTTTCAATTTTAGAATTCTAAATTCCTATAGGGATAAATGCACTGTTAATAATCAGTTGAATTTAAATTTTGAAATTTTTTTAGTTTTCTCCTTTGCCTCCATGCTATTTGAAATGATTTATATAGTTGTGGTCTAAAAACATACAACATAAGAAAAAGGAAACCCAATGGACTCTAATAAAAATTTTCCCCACCCCCCTCAAGCGCAATATGCTCAACCTAATATTGAAGTTTGCGATTACTATTTATAATTTTCTTCCACTAAAGTATAATTTATACAATTGAGACCAATACTTGTATTTTTGTGTATTTATCATTTTCAAATATTATGTTTTTCTCACCATTCAAATGTAATGCAATTAGCAATAAATTTTAAAATCAAAACATTGCACTTTTTCAATTTTTAGAATTCTAAATTCCTATAGGAATAAATGCACTATTAATAATGAGTTGAATTTAATTTTTGAAATTTTTTTAGTTTTCTCCTTCACCTCAATGCTATTCGAAATGATTTATATAATTTTAGTCTAAAAACATGCAACATAAGAAAAAGGAAACGCAATGGACTATGATAAAAAGTTTCCCCACCCCCCTAAATCACAATATGCTTAACCTAATATTAAAATTTGTGATTGCTATTTATATTATTCTTCCACTAAAGTGTATTGTATATAATTGAGTCCAATACTTGTTTTTTTGTTTATTTAACATTTTCAAATATTTTGTTTTCTCACCATTCAGATTTAATGACATTAGTAAAAATTTTAAAAATCAAAACATTGCACTTTTTCAATTTTGAAATGATTTATATAGTTTTACTCTAAAAACATACAATATAACAAAAAGGAAACCCAATTGACTCTAATAAAAAGTTTCCCCACCCCCCTCAAGTGCAATATGCTCAACCTAATGTTGAAATTTATGATTGCTATTTATATTATTCTTCCACTAAAGTGTATTGTATATAATTGAGTCCAATACTTCTTTTTTTTTTGTTTATTTAAGTTTTTCAAATATTATGTTTTCTCGTCATTCAGATGTAATGACATTAGCAATAAATTTAAAAATCAAAACATTGCACTTTTTCAATTTTTAAAATTCTAAATTCCTATAGGGATAAATGCATTGTTAATAATTAGTTGAATTTAAATTTTGAAATTTTTTTAATTATATCCTCTTTTATAATGCTATTTGAAATGATTTATATAATTTTGGTCTAAAAACATACAACATAAGAAAAAGGAAACCCAATGGACTCTAATAAAAAGTTTCCCTACCCCCCTTAAGCGCAATATGCTTAACCTAATATTGAAGTTTGCGATTAATATTTATAATTGTCTTCCACTAAACTATAATTTATACAATTGAGACCAATACTTGTATTTTTGTGTATTTATCATTTTCAAATATTATGTTTTTCTCACCATTCAAATGTAATGGCATTAGCAATAAATTTTAAAATCAAAACATTGCACTTTTTCAATTTTTAGAATTCTAAATTCCTATAAGGATAAATGCACTGTTAATAATGAGTTGAATTTAATTTTTGAAATTTTTTTAGTTTTCTCCTTTGCCTCAATGCTATTCGAAATGATTTATATAATTTTTGTCTAAAAGCATACAACATAAGAAAAAGGAAATGCAATGGACTCTGATAAAAAGTTTTCCTACCCCCCTAAATCGCAATATGCTTAACCTTATATTGAAATTTGTGATTGCTATATATATTATTCTTCCACTAAAGTGTATTGTATATAATTGAGTCCAATACTTGTTTTTTTGTTTATTTAACATTTTCAAATATTTTGTTTTCTCACCATTCAGATGTAATGACATGAGTAAAAAATTTAAAAATCAAAACATTGCACTTTTTCAATTTTGAAATGATTTATATAGTTTTACTCTAAAAACATACAACATAACAAAAAGGAAACCTAATGGACTCTAATAAAAAGTTTCCCCACCCCCCTCAAGCGCAATATGCTCAACCTAATGTTAAAATTTGCGACTGCTATTTATATTATTCTTCCACTAAAGTGTATTGTATATAATTGAGTCCAATACTTCTTTTTTTGTTTATTTAAGTTTTTCAACTATTATGTTTTCTCGTCATTTAGATGTAATGACATTAGCAATAAATTTAAAAATCAAAACATTACACTTTTTCAATTTTTAAAATTCTAAATTCCTATAGGAATAAATGCACTGTTAATAATTAGTTGAATTTAAATTTTGAAATTTTTTTAATTATATCCTTTGCCACAATGCTATTTGAAATGATTTATATCATTTTAGTCTAGAAATATGCAACATAAGAAAAAGCAAATGTAAGGGACTATAATAAGAGGTTTTCCCACCCCCCTCATGCACAATATGCTCAACCTAATATTGAAATTTGCGACTAATATTTATATTATTCTTCTACTAAAGTGTATTGTATATAATTGAGTATAATACTTGTATTTTTGTTTATCTAATGTTTTGAAATATTATATTTTCTCACCTTTCAGATGTAATGACATTAGCAATAAATTTAAAAATCAAAACATTGCACTTTTTCAATTTTTAAAATTCTAAATTCCTAGAAGGATAAATGCACTATTAATAATCAGTTGAATTTAAATTTTGAAATTTTTTTAATTATTTCCTTTGCCACAATGCTATTTGAAATGATTTATATAATTTTAGTCTAAAAATATGCAACATAAGAAAAAGCAAATGCAAGGGACTCTAATAAGAGGTTTTCCCACCCCTCAAGTGTAATATGTTCAACCTACTATTGAAATTTGTGGCACCTATTTATATTATTCTTCCACTAAAATGTATTATATATAATTGAGCATAATACTTGTATTTTTGTTTATCTAACATTTTGAAATATTATGTTTTCTCACCATTCAAATGTAATGACATTAGCAATAAATTTAAAAATCAAAACATTACACTTTTGCAATTTTTTAATTCTAAATTCCTGTAAGGATAAATGCATTGTTAATAATCAGTTGGATTTAAATTTCAAAATTTTTTTAATTATCTCTTTTGCCACAATGTTATTTGAAATGATTTATATAATTTTAGTCTAAAAATATACAACATAAGCAAAAGTAATTGCATGAGACTCTAATAAGAAGTTTGCCCATTCCCCTCAAGCGCTATATGCTCGACCTAATATTGAAACTCGGGATTGGTATTTATAATTTTCTTCAACTAAAGTGTAATTTATATAATTGAGTCCAATACTTGTATTTTTGTCTATTTAACATTTTCAAATATTATGTTTTTCTAACCATTCAAATGTAATGGCATTAGCAATAAATTTAAAAATCAAAACATTGCACTTTTTCAATTTTAGAATTCTAAATTCCTGTAGGGATAAATGGATTGTTAATAATCAGTTGAGTTTAAATTTTAAAATTTTTTTAATTATCTCTTTTTCCACAATGTTATTTGAAATGATTTATATAATTTTAGTCTAAAAATATACAACATAAGCAAAAGGAAATGCACGAGACTCTAATAAGAAGTTTTCCCATCCCTCTCAAGCACTATATGCTCGACCTAACATTGAAACTTGGGATTGCTATTTATAATTTTCTTCCACTAAAGTGTATTTTATACAATTGAGTCCAATACTTGTATTTTTGTGTATTTAGCATTTTCAAATATTATGTTTTTCTCACCATTCAAATGTAATGACATTAGTAATAAATTAAAAAATCAAAACATTGCACTTTTTCAATTTTAGAATTCTAATATCCTATAAGGATAAATGTGCTATTAATAATCAGGTGAATTTATATTTTAAAATTATTTTAATTATCACCTTTGCCACAATGTTATTTCAAATGATCTATATCATTTTAATGTAAAAATATACAACATAAGAAAAAGCAAAAGCAAGGGATACTAATAAGAAGTTTCCCCACCCCCCCTCAAGCACAATATGCTCAACCTAATATTGAAGTTTGTGATTACTATTTATATTATTCTTCCACTAAAGTGTATTGTATATAATTGAGTCCAATACTTGTGTTTTCCTTTATTTAACATTTTCAAATATTATTTTTTCTCACCATTCAAATGTAATGGCATTAGTAGTAAATTTTAAAATTAAAACATTGCACTTTTTCAATTTTTTTCGATTTAAATTCCTATAGGGATAAATGCACTGTTAATAATCAATTAAATTTAGGTTTTGAAATTTTTTTAATTATCTCTTTAGCCACAATGCTATTTCAAATGATTTATATAATTTTAATCTAAAAATATACAACATAAGAAAAAGAAAATGCAAGGGTTTCTAATAAAAAGTTTGCTCACAATTCTCAAGTGCAATATGCTCAACCTAATTTTGGGACTGCTACTTATAATTTTCCTCCACTAAAATGTAATTTATACAATTGAGTCTAATACTTGTATTTTTTGGTATTAGCAATAAATTTTAAAATCAAAACATTGCACTTTTTCAATTTTTAGAATTCTAAATTCCTATAAGGATAAATGCACTGTTAATAATCAGTTGAATTTAAATTTTGAAATATTTTTAGCAATCTCCATTGCTTCAATGCTATTTGAAATGATTTATATAGTTTTAGTCTAAGAACATACAACATAAGAAAAAGGAAATGCAATGGACTCTAATAAGAAGTTTGCTCACAATTCTCAAGCGCAATATGCTCAACCTAATGTTGAAGTTTTTGATTGCTATTTATATTATTCTTCCACTAAAGTGTATTGCATAGAATTGAGTTCAAACTTATATTTTTGTTTATTTAACATTTTGAAATATTATGTTTTCTCAACATTCAGATGTAATGGCATTAGCAATAAATTTAAAAATGAAAACATTGCACTTTTTCAATTTTTAGAATTCTAAATTCCTATAGGGATAAAATGCATTGTTAATAATTAGTTGAATTTAAAGTTTGAAATTTTTTTAATTATCTCCTTTGCCACAATGTTATTTAAGATGATTTATATAATTTTAGTCTAAAAATATACAACATAAGAAAAAGCAAATGCAAGGGATTCTAATAAGAAGTTTCCCCACTCCCCTCAAGCGCAATATGCTTAACCTAATATTGAAACTTGCGATTGCTATTTATATTATTCTTCCACTAAAGTTTATTGTATATAATTAAGTCCAATACTGTATTTTTGTTTATTTAACTTTTTCAAATATTATGTTTTTCTCACCATTCAAATGTAATGGCATTAGCAATAAATTTAACAATCAAAACATTGCACTTTTTCAATTTGTAGAATTCTAAATTACTATAGGGATAAATGCACTGTAAATAATCAGTTGAATTTAAATTTTGAAAGTTTTTAAGTTATCTCCTTTACCTCAATGCTATCTGAAATGATTTATATAGTTTTAATATAAAAACATACAACATAAGAAAAAGGAAATGCAATGAACTCTAATAAGAAGTTTCCTTACCCCCCTCAAGCGCAATATGCTCAACCAAATATTGAAGTTTGTGATTGCTACTTATATTATTCTTCCACTAAAATGTATTATATATAATTGAGTCCAATACTTGTATTTTTGTGTATTTAACATTTTCAAATATTATGTTTTTCTCACCATTTAAATGTAATGACATTAGCAATAAATTTTAAAATCAAAACATTGCACTTTTTCAATTTTTAGAATTCTAAATTTCTATAGGGATAAATGCATTGTTAATAATAAGTTGAATTTAAAATTTGAAATTTCTTTAATTATCTCTTTTGCCACAATGCTACTTAAAATGATTTATATAATTTTAGTGTAAAATTATACAACATAAGAAAGAACAAATGTAAGGGTCTCTAATAAGAAGTTTGCCCACCCCCCTCAAATGCAATATGTTCGAACTAACATTGAAACTTATGATTACTATTTATAATTTTCTTCCGCTAAAGTGTAATTTATAAAATTGAGTCTAATACTTGTATTTTTGGGTATTTAGCAATTTCAAAAATTATGTTTTTCTCATCATTCAAATGTAATGGCATTAGCAATAAATTTTAAAACCAAAATATTGCACTTTCACAATTGTTAGCATTCTAAATTCCTATAAGGATAAATGCACTGTTAATAATTAGTTGAATTTAAATTTTGAAATTTTTTTTAATTATGTCCTTTGACACAATGCTATTTGGAATGATTTATACAATTTCAGTCCAAAAATATACAATATAAGAAAAAGCAAATGCAAGGGAATCTAATACGAAGTTTGCCCACCCACCCTTGAGCGTAATATGCTCGACTTAACATTGAAATTTGGGATTGCTATTTATAATTTTCTTCCACTAAAGTGTAATTTATACAATTGAGTCCAATAATTGTATTTTTGTGTATTTAACATTTGCAAATATTATGTTTTCCTCACCATTCAAATGTAATGGTATTAGCAATAAATTTAAAAATAAAAACATTGCACCTTTTCAATTTTAGAATTCTAAATTTTTATAGGGATAAATGCACTATTAATAATCAGTTGAATTTAAATTTTATAATTTTTTTAATTATCTCTTTTGCCACAATGTTATTTGAAATGATTTATATAATTTTAGTCTAAAAATATACAACATAAGAAAAAGCAAATGCAAGGGATTCTAATAAGAAGTTTCCCCACTCCCCTCAAGCGTAATATGCTCAACTTAATATTGAAGTTTGCGATTACTATTTATATTATTCTTCCACTAATGTGTGTTGCATACAATTGAGTCCAATACTTGTATTGTTCTTTATTTAACATTTTCAAGTATTATGTTTTCTCACCATTCAGATATAATGACATCAGTGATAAATTTAAAATTGAAAACATTGCACTTTTTCAATTTTTAGAATTCTAAATTCCTATAGGGATAAATACACTGTTAATAATCAATTGAATTTAAATTTAAATTTTTTTTATCTCCTTTGCCTCAATACTATTTGAAATGATTTATATAGTTATTATCCAAAAACATACAACATAAGAAAAAAAAATGCAATAGACTCTAATAAGAATTTTCCCCACCCACCTCAAGCGCAATATGCTTAACCTAATATTGAAGTTTGCGATTGCTATTTATATTATTCTTCCACTAAAGTGTATTGTATAGAATTGAGTCCAATACTTATATTTTTATTTATTTAAAATTTTCAAATATTATATTTTTCACCATTTAGATGTAATGGCATTAGCATTAAATTTAAAAATCAAAACATTGCAATTTTTCAATTTTTAGAATTCTAGAATCCTATAAGGATATATGCACTATTAATAATAAGTTGAATTTAAATTTTGAAATTTTTTT
>JAHLGP010000232.1:8430733-8448061 GCA_020141445.1 Bruguiera sexangula
AATCAAAACATTGCACTTTTTCAATTTTTAGAATTCTAAATTCCTATAAGGATGATTGCGCTATTTGTAATCAGTTGAAGTTAAATTTTAACATTTTTTTTAATTATCTCCTTTGGCACAATGCTATTTGAAATTATTTATATAATTTTAGTCTAAAATTATACAACATAAGAAAAAGGAAATGCTAGGGTCTCTAATAAGAAGTTTGTCCACCCCCCTTAAGCACAATATACTCGACCTAACGTTAAAACTTGGTATTACTATTTATAATTTTCTTTCACTAAAGTGTAATTTATACAATTGAGTTCAATACTTGTATTTTTGTTTATTTAACATTTTCATATATTATGTTTTCTCACCATTCATATGTAATGGCCTTAGCAATAAATTTAAAAATCAAAACATTACTCTTTTTCAATTTCTAGAATTCTAAGTTCCTATAGGGATAAATGCACTGTTAGTAATTAATTCAATTTAAATTTTGAAATTTTTTTAGTCATCTCCATTGCGTTAATGCTATTGGAAATGATTTATATAGTTTTAGTCTAAGAACTTACAACATAAGAAAAAGGAAATGCAATGGGCTCTAATAGAAAGTTCCCCCCCTCAAGCACAATAAAACCTAATATCGAAGTTTGTGATTGCTATTTATATTATTCTTCCACTAAAGTGTATTGTATATAATTGAGTCCAATACTTGTATATTTGATTATTTAACATTTTGAAATATTATGTTTTCTCCCTATTCAGATGTAATGGCATTAGCAATAAATTTAAAAATCAAAACATTGCATTTTTTCAATTTTTAGAATTCTAAATTCCTATGAGGATAAATGCACTGTAAATAGTTACTTAATTTTAAATTTTGAAATTTTTTTAATTATCTCCTTTGCGACAATGCTATTTCAAATGATTTATATAATTTTAGTCTAAAAATATACAATATAAGAAAAAGCAAATGTTAGGGTCTCTAATAAGAAGTTTGCCCACCCCCCTCAAGCACAATATGCTCGACCTAACGTTGAAACTTGGGATTGCTATTTATAATTTTCTTCCGCTAAGGTGCAATTTATACAATTGAGTTGATGACTTGTATTTTTGTTTATTTAACATTTTCAAATATTATGTTTTCTGACCATTCAAATGTAGTGGCCTTAGCAATAAATTTAAAAATCAAAATGCTGCACTTTTTCAATTTTTAGAATTCCAAATTCTTATCGGGATAAATGCACTGTTAATAATCAGTTGAATTTAAATTTTGAATTTTTTTTAATTATCTCCCTTGCAACATAAGAAAATGCAAATGCAAGGAACTCTAATCAGAAGTTTGCCCCCCCTCAAGCACAATACGCTCGTCCTAACATTGAAACTTGAGATTGTTATTTATAATTTTCTTCCCTGAAAGTGTAATTTATACAAATGAGTCCAATACTTGTATTTTGTGTACTTAACATTTTCAAATATTATGTTTTTCTCACCATTCAAATATAATGGCATTAGCAATAAATTTATAAATCAAAACATTGCACTTTTTCAATTTTAAGAATTCTAAATTCCTATAAGCATAATTGCACTATTAATAATCAGTTGAAGTTAAATTTTGAAAATTTTTTAATTATCTACTTTGGACAATGCTATTTGAAATCATTTAGATAATTTTAGCGTAAAAATATACAACATAAGAAAAAGCAAATACAAGGGACAATAATAAGATGTTTGTCCACCCCCCTCAAGCGCAATATGCTCGACCTAACTTTGAAATTTGGGATTACTATTTATAATTTTCTTCTACTAAAGTGTAATTTATACAATTGTGTCCAATCCTTGTTTTTTTGTGTACTTAACATTTTCAAATATTATGTTTTTAGACCATTCAAATGTAATGACATTAGCAATAAATTTAAAAATCAAAACATTGCAATTTTTCAATTTTTAGAATTCCAAATTCCTATCGGGATAAATGCACTGTTAATAATCAGTTGAATTTAAATTTTGAAAATTTTTTAATTATCTCTTTCGCCACAATGCTATTTGAAATGATTTATATAATTTTAGTCTAAAAATATACAACATAAGAAAAAGAAAATGCTAGTGTCCCTAATAAGAAGTTGGCCAACCGCCCTCAAGCGCTATATGCTCGACCGAAAATTGAAACTTGAGATTGCTATTTAGAATTTTCTTCCCCTAAAGTGTAATTTATACAATTGAGTCCAATACTTGTATTTTTGTGTATTTAACATTTTCAAATATTATGTTTTTCTCATCATTTAAATGTAATGACATTAGCAATAAATAGAAAAATCAAAACATTGCACTTTTTGAATTTTTAGAATTCTAAATTCCTATAAGGATAATTGCACTATTAATAATCAGTTAAATTTAAATTTTGAAATTTTTTTAATTATCTCTTTTGTCACAATGCTATTGAAATAATTTATATAATTTTAGCCTAAAAATGTACAACATAGGAAAAAGCAAATACAAGGGACTCTAATAAGAAGTTTGCCCACCTCCCTCAAGCGCAATATGCTCGACCTAACTTTGAAACTTGGGATTGCTATTTATAATTTTCTTCCGCTAAAGTGTAATTTATACAATTGTGTCCAATACTTGTTTTTTTTGTGTATTTAACATTTTCAAATATTATGTTTTTTGACCATTCAAATGTAATGGCATTAGTAATAAATTTAAAAATCAAAACATTGCACTTTTTCAATTTTTAGAATTCCAAATTCCTATCGGGATAAATGCACTGTTAATAATCAGTTCAATTTAAATTTTGAATTTTTTTTAATTATCTCCCTTGCAACATAAGAAAAAGCAAATGCAAGGAACTCTAATCAGAAGTTTGCCCCCCGTCAAGCGCAATACGCTCGACCTAATATTGAAACTTGAGATTGCTATTTATAATTTTCTTCCCTAAAAGTGTAATTTATACAAATGAGTCCAATACTTGTATTTTGTGTATTTAACATTTTCAAATATTATGTTTTTCTCACCATTCAAATATAATGGCATTAGCAATAAATTTATAAATCAAAACATTGCACTTTTTCAATTTTTAGAATTCTAAATTCCTATAAGCATAATTGCACTATTAATAATCAGTTGAAGTTAAATTTTGAAATTTTTTTAATTATCTACTTTGCACAATGCTATTTGAAATCATTTAGATAATTTTAGCGTAAAAATATACAACATAAGAAAAAGCAAATACAAGGGACAATAATAAGAAGTTTGTCCACCCCCCTCAAGTGCAATATGCTCAACCTAACTTTGAAATTTGGGATTACTATTTATAATTTTCTTCCGCTAAAGTGTAATTTATACAATTGTGTCCAATACTTGTATTTTTGTGTACTTAACATTTTCAAATATTATGTTTTCTGACCATTCAAATGTAATGGCATTAGCAATAAATTTAAAAATCAAAACATTGCACTTTTTCACTTTTTAGAATTGCAAATTCCTATCGGGATAAATGCACTGTTAATAATCAGTTGAATTTAAATTTTGAATTTTTTTTAATTATCTCCTTTGCAACAATGCTATTTGGAATGATTTAAATAATTTTAGTCTTCAAATATACAACATAAGAAAAAGCAAATGTAAGGGACTCTAATAAGAAGTTTGCCTACCTCCCTCAAACGTAATATACTCAACCTAATATTGAAACTTAGGATTGTTGTTTATAATTTTCATCGATTAAAGTGTAATTTATACAATTGAGTCCAATACTTGTATTTTTGTGTATTTATCATTTTCAAATATTATATTTTTTGACCATTCAAATATAATGGCATTAGTAATAAATTTAAAAATTAAAACTTTGCACTTTTTCAATTTTTAGAATTCCAAATTCCTATTGGGATAAATGCACTATTAATAATCAATTGAATTTAAATTTTGAAATTTTTTTAATTATCTCCTTTGCCATAATGCTATTTGAAATGATTTAGATAATTTTAGTTTACAAATATAGAAAATAAGAAAAAGTAAATGTAAGGGACTCTAATCAGAAGTTTGCCCACCCCCCTTGAGCACAACACGCTCGACCTAACATTGAAACTTGAAATTGCTGTTTATAATTTGCTTCCCCTAAAGTGTAATTTACACAATTGAGTCCAATAGTTGTATTTTTGTTTGTTTAACATTTTCAAAAATTAAGTTTTCTCCCCATTTAGATGTAATGACATTAGCAATAAATTTAAAAATCAAAACATTGCGCTTTTTCAATTTTTAGAATTCTAAATTCCTATGGGGATAAATGCACTATTAATAATTAGTTAAATATAAATTTTGAAATTTTTTTAATTATCTCTTTTTGCCACAATGCTACTTGAAATGATTTATATAATTTTAGTCTCAAAATATACAATATAAGAAAAAGCAAATGCTTGGGTCTCTAATAAGAAGTTTGCCTATTGCCCTCAAGCGCAATACGCTCGACCTAACGTTGAAACTTGGGATTTCTATTTATAATTTTCTTCCGCTAAAATGTAATTTATACAATTGAGTCCAATAGTTGTATTTTTGTTTGTTTACCATTTTCAAATATTAAGTTTTCTCCCCATTCAGATGTAATGACATTAGCAATAAATTTAAAAATCAAAACATTGCACTTTTTCAATTTTTAGAATTTTAAATTCCTATGGGGATAAATGCACTATTAATAATTAGTTAAATATAAATTTTGAAAATTTTTTAATTATCTCCTTTTGCCATAATGCTATTTGAAATGATTTATATAATTTTAGTCTCAAAATATACAATATAAGAAAAAGCAAATGCTTGGGTCTCTAATAAGAAGTTTGCCCACTGCCCTCAAGCGCAATACGCTCGACCTAACGTTGAAACTTGGGATTGCTATTTATAATTTTCTTCTGCTAAAATGTAATTTATACAATTGAGTTCAATACTTGTTTTTTTGTGTATTTAACATTTTCAAATATTATGTTTTTCTCACCATTCAAAGGTAATGACATTAGTAATAAATTTAAAAATCAAAACACTGCACTTTTTCAATTTTTAGAATTCTAAATTACTATAAGGATAAATGCACTATTAGTAATCAGTTGAATTTAAATTTTGAAATTTGTTTACTTATCTCCATTACCTCAAAACTATTTGAAATGATTTATATAGTTTTAGTCTAAGAACATACAATAAAAGAAAAAGGAAATGCAATGGACTCTAATATGAGGTTTGCCCACCCCCCTCAAGCGCAATATGCTCAACCTAATATTAAAGTTTGCAATTTCTATTTATATTAGTCGTCCACTAAAGTGTATTATATATAATTAAGTCCAATACTTGTATATTTGTTTATTTAACATTTTCAAATATTATTTTTTGTCACCATTTAGATGTAATGACATTAGCAATAAATTTCAAAATGAAAACATTGCACGTTTTTAATTTTTAGAATTCAAAATTCCTGTAGGGATAAATGTATTGTTAATAATCAGTTGAATTTAAATTTTGAAATTTTTTTAATTATCTCCTTTTGCAACAATGCTATTTGAAATGATTTATGTAATTTTAGTCTAAAAATATACAACATAAGAAAAAGAAAATGCTAGTGTCTCTAATAAGAAGTTTGCCCACCCCACTTAAGCGCAATATGCTCGGCCTAACGTTGAAACTTGAGATTCCTATTTATAATTTTCTTCGACTAAAGTGTAATTTATACAATTGAGTCCAATACTTGTATTTTTGTTTGTTTAACATTTTCAAATATTATGTTTTCTAACCATTCAATTGTAATGACATTAGCAATAAATTTAAAAATCAAAACATTGCACTTTTTCAATTTTTAGAATTCCAAATTCCTATCAGGATAAATGCACTGTTAATAATCAGTTAAATTTAAATTTTGAAATTTTTATGATTATCTCCTTTGCAACAAAGGTATTTGAAATGGTTTAGATAATTTTAGTCTACAAATATGCAACATAAGAAAAAGCAAATGCAAGGGTCTCTAATAAGAAGTTTGCCCACCACCCTTAAGTGTAATATGCTCGACCTAACATTGAAACTTGGGATTCCAATTTATAATTTTCTTCCACTAAAGTGTAATTTATACAATTGAGTCTAATACTTGTATTTTTGTTTAACATTTTCAAATATTATGTTTTCTGACCATTCAAATGTAATGGCATTAGCAATAAATTTGATAATCAAAACATTGCACTTTTTCAATTTTTAGAATTCTAAATTTCGATAGAGATAAATGCACTGTTAATAATCAGTTGAATTTAAATTTTGAAATTTTTTTAATTATCTCCTTTACCACAATACTATTTGAAATGATTTATATAATTTTAGTCAAAAAACATACAACATAAGACAAAGGAAATGCTAGGGTCTATAATAAGAAGTTTGCCCACCCCCCTCAAGCGCAATATGCTCGATCTAACATTGAAACTTCGGATTGCTATTTATATTATTCTTCCAATAAATTGTATTGCATACAATGGAGCTCAATACATGTATTTTTGTTTATTTAACATTTTCAAATACTATGTTTTTCTCACCATTCAAATGCAATAGCATTAGCAATAAATTTAAAAATCAAAACATTGCACTTCTTCAATTTTTAGAATTCTAAATTCCTATAGGGATAAATACAATGTTAATAATCAATTGAATTTAAATTTTGTAATTTTTTTAATTATCTCCTTTGCCACAATGGTATTTGAAAAGAATTATGTAATTTTAGTCCAAAAATAGACAACATAAGAAAAAGCAAATGCGAGGGACTCTTGTAAGAAGTTCACCCACCTTCCTCAAGCACAATATGCTTAACCTAATATAAAAGCTTGCGATTGCTATTCATATCATTCTTCCACTAAATTGTATTGCATACAATTGAGACCAATACATGTATTTTTGTGCATTTAACATTTTCAAATATTATGTTTTTCTCACCATTGAAATGTAATGGCATTAGCAATAATTTTTAAAATCAAAACATTGTACTTTTTCAATTTTTGGAACTCTAAATTCATATAGGGATAAATGCACTATTAATAATCAATTGAATTAAAATTTTGAAAGTTTTTTAATTATCTGTTTTGCCACCATGCTATTTGTAATGATTTATATAATTTTAGTCTAAAAATATACAACAGAAAATAAAAGAAATGCAAGGGACTCTAGTAAGAAGTTTGCCCACCCTCTTCAAGTGCAATATGCTCGACCTAATATTGAAACTTGTGATTGCTATTTATATTATGCTTCCACTAAATTGTATTAGGTACAATTGAGTCCAATACATGTATTTTTGTCTATTTAACATTTTCAAATATTATCTTTTTCTCACCATTCAAATGTAATGGCATTAGTTATAAATTTAAAAATCAAAACATTACACTCTTTCAATTTTTAGAATTCTAAATTCCTATAGGGATAAATGCACTGTTAATAATCAGTTGAATTTAAATTTTGAGATTTTTTTAATTATCTCTTTTGCCACAAAGCTGTTTGAAAAAAATTATATAATTTTAGTATAAAAATATACAACATAAGAAAAAGCAAATGCAAGGAACTCTAATAAAAAGTTTGCCCACCCCCCTCAAGCGCAATATGCTCGACCCAACATTGAAACTTGGCATTCCTATTTATAATATTCTTCTACTAAAGTGTAATTTATACAAGTCGAATACTTGTATCTTTGTGTATTTAACATTTTCAAATATTATGTTTTTCTCACCATTCAAATGCAATGGCATTAGCAATAAATTTTAGAATCTAAACATTGCACTTTTTCAATTTTTAGAATTATAAATTCCTATAAGGTTAAATACGGTGTTAATAATCAGTTGAATTTAAATTTTGAAATTTTTCTAGTAATCTTCATTGCCTCAATGCTATTTGAAACGATTTATATAGTTTTAGTCTAAGAACATACAACATAAGAAAAAGCAAATGTAACAAATTCTAATAAGAAGTTTGCCCACCCCCTTCAAGCGCAATATGCACAACCTAATATTGAAACTTGTGATTACTATTTATATTATTCTTCCACTAAATTGTATTGTATACAATTGAGTCCAATACATGTATTTTTGTGTATTTAACAATTTCAAATATTATGTTTTTCTTGACATTCAAATGTAATGGCAATAGCAATAAATTTTAAAATCAAAACATTGCACTTTCCAATTTTTAGAATTCGAAATTCATATAGGGATAAATACACTGTTAAGAATCTGTTTAATAGAAATTTTGAAATTTTTTTAGTAATCTCCATTGCCTTAATGCTATTTGAAATGATTTATATAATTTTAGTCTAAGAACATACAACATAAGAAAAAAGAAATGCAATGGACTCTAATAAGAAGTTTGCCCACCCCTCTCAAGCGCAATATGCTCAACCTAATATAGAAGCTTGTGATTGCTATTTATATTATTCTTCCACTAAATTGTATTGCATACAATTGAGTCCAATACATGTATTTTTGTGTATTTAACATTTTCAGATATTATGTTTTTCTCACCATTCAAATGTAATGGCATTAGCAATAAATTTAAAAATCAAAACTTTGCACCTTTTCAATTTTTAGAATTCTAAATTCCTATAGGGATAAATGCATTATTAATAATCAGTTGAATTTAAATTTTGAAATTTTTTCAGTAATCTCCATTGCCTCAATACTATTTGAAATGATTTATATAGTTTTAGTCTAAGAACATACATCATAAGAAAAAGGAACTGCAATGGACTCTAATAACAAGTTTGCCCACCCTCTTTAAGCGCAATATGCTCGACCTAATATTGAAACTTGTGATTGCTATTTATATTATTCTTCCAATAAATTGTGTTGCATACAATTGAGTCTAATACATAAATTTTTGTTTTATTAACATTTTCAAATATTATATTTTTCTCACCATTCAAATGCAATGACATTAGTAATAAATTTAAAAATCAAAACATTGCACGTTTTCAATTTTTAGAATTCTAAATTCCTATAGGGATAAATGTACTGTTAATAATTAGTTTAATTTAAGTTTTGAAAATTTTTCAGTAATCTCCATTGTTGCAATGCTATTTGAAACGATTTATATAGTTTTAGTCTAAGAACATATAACATAAGAAAAAGGAAACGCAATGGACTCTAATAAGAACTTTGTCCACCCCCCTCAAGCGCAATAGGCTTAACCTAATATTGAAACTTGTGATTGCTATTTATATTATTCTTATACTAAATTGTATTGCATACAATTTAGTCCAATACATGTATTTTTTTGTATTTAACATTTTCAAATATTATCTTTTTCTCACTATTCAAATGTAATGGTATTAGTAATAAATTTTAAAATCAAAACATCGCACTTTTTCAATTTTTAGAATTCTAAATTCCTATAGGAATAAATGCACTGCTAATAATCAATTGAATTTAAATTTTGAATTTTTTTTAATTTCTCCTTTGCCACAATGATATTTGAAAAGTTTTATATAATTTTAGTCTAAAAATATACAACATTAAAAAAAGCAAATGCAAGGGACTCTAGTAAGAAGTTTGCCCGCCCCCTTCAAGCGCAATATGCTCGACCTAATTTTGAAGCTTCCGATTGCTATTTATATTATTCTTCCACTAAATTGTATTACATACAATTGAGTTCAATACATGTATTTTTGTTTATTTAACATTTTCAAATATTATGTTTCTCTCACCATTCAAATGTAATGGTATTAGCAATAAATTTAAAAATCCAAACATTGCACTTTTTCAATTTTTAGAATTCTAAATTCCTATAGGGATAAATGCACTGTTAATAAAGAGTTGCATTTAAATTATGAAATTCTCTTAATTATCTCCTTTGCCATAATGCTGTTTGAAAATATTTATATAATTTTAGTCTAAAAATATACAATATAAGAAAAAGTAAATGCAAGGAACTTTAATAGGAATTTTGCCCACCCCCCTCAAGCGCAATATGCTTGACCTAATTTTGAAACTTGATTGAATCCAATATATTCCACTAAATTTTATTGCATACAATTGAATCCAATATATGTATTTTTGTTTATTTAGCATTTTCAAATATTATGTTTTTCTAACCATTCAAATGCAATGACATTAGTAATAAATTTAAAAATCAAAACATTGCACTTTTTCAATTTTTAGAATTTTGAATTTATCTAGGGATAAATGTACTGTTAATAATTAGTTAAATTTAAATTTTGAAATTTTTTCAGTAATCTCTATTGTCGCAATGCTATTTGAAATGATTTATATAGTTTTAGTCTAAGAACATATAACATAAGAAAAAGGTAATGCAATGGACTCTAATAAGAAGTTTGCCCACCCCCCTTAAGTACAATAGGCTCAACCTAATATTGAAACTTGTGATATTTATATTATTCTTCCACTAAATTGTATTGCATACAATTAAGTCCAATACGTGTATTTTTTTGTATTTAACATTTTCAAATATTATGTTTTTCTCACTATTCAAATGTAATGACATTAGCAATAAATTTTAAAATGTAAACATTGCACTTTATCAATTTTTACAATTTAAAATTCCTATAGGGATAAATGCAATGTTAATAAACAGTTGAATTTAAATTTTGAAATTTTTTTAATTATCTCCTTTGCCACAATGCTATTTGAAATGATTTATATAATTTTATTCTAAAAATATACAACATAAGAAAAAGTAAATGCAAGGGACTCTAATAGGAATTTTGCCCACCCCCCTCAAGCGCAATATGCTCGACCTAATATTGAAGTTTGCGATTCGTATTTATATTATTCTTCCAATAAATTGTATTGCATACAATTGAGTCCAATACATGTATTTTTGTTTATTTAACATTTTCAAATATTATGTTTTTCTCACCATTCAAATGTAATGGCATTAGCAATAAATTTAAAAATCAAAACATTGCACTTTTTCAATTTTTAGAATTCTAAATTACTATAGGGATAAATGCAATGTTAATAATCAGTTCAATTTAAATTTTGAAATTTTTTTAATTATCTCCTTTGCCACAATGCTGTTTGGAAAGATTTATATAATTTTAGTGTAAAAATATACAACATAAGAAAAAACAAATGCAAGGAACTCTAACAAGAAGTTTGCCCACCCCCCTCAAGCGCAATATGCTCTACCTAACATTGAAACTTGGGATTGTTATTTATAATATTCTTCTAGTAAAGTGTAATTTATACAATTGAGTCGAATACTTGTATTTTTGTGTATTTAACATTTTCAAATATTATATTTTTCTCACCATTCAAATGCAATGGCATTAGTAATAAATTTTAAAATCTAAACATTGCACTTTTTCAATTTTTAGAATTCTAAATTCCTATAGGGTTAAATGCACTGTTAATAATATGTTGAATTTAAATTTTGAAATTCTTTTAATTATCTCATTTGCCACAATGATATTTGGAATGATTTATATAATTTTAGTCTAAAAATATACAACATAAGAAAAAGCAAATGCAAGGGACTCCAATAGGAATTTTGCCCACCCCCCTCAAGCGCAATATGGTCGACCTAATTTTGAAACTTGTGATTGCTATTTATGTTATTCTTCTGCTAAATTGTATTGCATACAATTTAGTCCAATACATGTATTTTTGTGTATTTAACATTTTCAAATATTATATTTTTCTCACCATTCAAATGTAATGGCATTAGCAATAAATTTTGAAATCAAAACATTGCACTTTTTCAATTTTTAGAATTCTAAATTCCTATAGGGATATATGCATTATTAATAGTGAATTGAATTGAAATTTTGAAATTTTTTTAATGCACTGTTAATAATCAGTTTAATTTAAATTTTGAAATTTGTTCAGTAATCTAAATTGTTGCAATGCTATTTGAAACAATTTATATAGTTATAGTCTAAGAACATACAACATAAGAAAAAGGAAATGCAATGGACTCTAATAAGAAGTTCACCCACCCCCCTCAAGCGCAATTTGCTCAACCTAATATTCAAGCTCGTGATTGCTATTTAAATTATTCTTCCACTAAATTGTATTGCATACAATTGAGTCCAATACATGTATTTTGTGTATTTAACATTTTTAAATATTATGTTTTTCTTGTCATTCAAATGTCATGGCATTAGCAATAAATTTTAAAATCAAAACATTGCACTTGTTCAATTTTTAGAATTCTAACTTCCTATAAGGATAAATGCACTATTAATAATGATTTCAATTGAAATATTGGAATTTTTTTAAATATCTCCTTTGCCACAACGCTATTCGAAATGACTTATATAATTTTAGTGTAAAAATATACAACATAAGAAAAAGCAAATTCAAAGGACTCTAATAAGAAGTTTGCCCACTCCGCTCAAGCCGAATATGCTCGACCTATTATTAAAGCTTGCGATTGCTATTTATATTATTCTTCCACTAAATTGTATTGCATACAATTAAGTCCAATACATGTATTTTTGTGTATTTAACATTTTCAAATATTATGTTTTTCTCACCATTCAAATGGAATGGCATTAGCAATAAATTTTAAAATCAAAACATTGTACTTTGTCGATTTTTAGAATTCTAAATTCCTATAGGGATAAATGCACTGTTAATAATCACTTTAATTTAAATTTTGAAATTTCTTCAGTAATCTTCATTGCCTCAATTCTATTTGAAATGATTTATATAGTTTCAACATAAGAAAAAGGAAATGCAATGGGCTCTAATAAGAAGTTTGCCCACCGCCCTTAAGTGCAATATGCTCGACCTAATATTGAAACTTGTGATTGCTATTTATATTATTTTTCCAATAAATTGTATTGCATACAATTGAGTCCAATACATATATTTTTGTTTCATTAACATTTTCAAATATTATATTTTTCTCACCATTCAAATGCAATGACATTAGTAATAAATTTAAAAATCAAAACATTGCACGTTTTCAATTTTTAGAATTCTAAATTCCTATAGGGATAAATGTACTGTTAATAATTAGTTTAATTTAAGTTTTGAAAATTTTTCAGTAATCTCCATTGCCTCAATACTATTTGAAAAGATTTATATAGTTTTAGTCTAAGAACATACAACATAAGAAAAAGGAAATCCAATGGACTCCAATAAGAAGTTTGCCCACCCCCCTCAAGCGCAATATATTCGACCTAATATTGAAACTTGTGATTGCTATTTATATTATTCTTCCAACAAATTGTATTGCATGCAATTGAGTCCAATACATATATTTTTGTTTTATTAACATTTTCAAAGATTATGTTTTTCTCACCATTCAAATGTAATGGTATTAGCAATAAATTTTAAAATCAAAACATCGCACTTTTTCAACTTTTAGAATTCTAAATTCCTATAGGAATAAATGCACTATTAATAATCAGTTGAATTTAAATTTTGAAATTTTTTTAATTTCTCCTTTGCCACAATGCTATTTGAAACGATTTATATAGTTTTAGTCTAAGAACATACAACATAAGAAAAAGGAAATGCAATGGACTCTAATAAGAAGTTTGCCCCCCTTAAGCGCAATATGCTCGACCTAATATTGAAACTTGTGATTGCTATTTATATTATTCTTCCAATAAATTGTATTGCATACAATTGAGTCCAATACATATATTTTTGTTTTATTAACATTTTCAAATATTATGTTTTTCTCACCATTCAAATGGAATGACATTAGCAATAAATTTTAAAATCAAAACATTGCATTTTTTCGATTTTTAGAATTCTAAATTCCTATAGGGATAAATGCACTGTTAATAATCAGTTTAATTTAAATTTTGAAATTTGTTCAGTAATCTCCATTGCCTTAATGCTATTTGAAACGATTTATATAGTTTTAGTCTAAGAACATACAACATAAGAAAAAGGAAATGCAATGGACTCTAATAAGAAGTTTGCCCACCCCCCTTAAGCGCAATATGCTCAACCCAATATTGAAGTTTGTGATTGTTATTTATATTATTCTTCCAATAAATTGTATTGCATACAATTGAGTCCAATACATATATTTTTGTTTTATTAACATTTTCAAATATTATATTTTTCTCATCATTCAAATGTAATGGTATTAGTAATAAATTTTAAAATTTATACATCGCACTTTTTCAACTTTTAGAATTCTAAATTCCTATAGGGATAAATGCACTGTTAATAATCAGTTGAATTTAAATTTTGAAAGTTTTTTAATTTCTCCTTTGCCACAATGCTCTTTGAAAAGTTTTATATAATTTTAGTCTAAAAATATACAAGATTAAAAAAAGCAAATGCAAGGGACTCTAGTAAGAAGTTTGCCCGCCCCCCTCAAGCGCAATATGCTCAACCTAATTTTGAAGCTTGCAATTGCTAATTATTTTATTCTTCCACTAAATTGTATTACATACAATTGAGTTCAATACATGTATTTTTGTGTATTTAACATTTTCAAATATTATCTTTTTCTTGTCATTCAAATGTGATGGCATTAGCAATCAATTTTAAAATCAAAACATTGCACTTGTTCAATTTTTACAATTCTAACTTCCTATAGGGATATATGCATTATTAATAGTGAATTGAATTGAAATTTTGAAATTTTTTTAATTATCTCCTTTGCCACACCACTATTTGAAATGATTTATATAATTTTAGTCTAAAAATATATAACATAAGAAAAAGCAAATGCAAGGGATCCTAATAAGAAGTTTACCCACCACCCTCAAGCGCAATATGCTCGACCTAACATTGAAACTTCTGATTGCTATTTATATTATTCTTCCACTTAATTGTATTGCATGGAATTAAGTCGAATACTTCTATTTTTGTGTATTTAACATTTTCAAATATTATGTTTTTCTCACAATTCAAATGTAATGGCATTAGCAATAAATTTTGAAATCAAAACATGGCACTTTTTCAATTTTTAGAATTCTAAATTCCTATAGGGATAAATGCACTATTAATAATCAGTTTAATTTAGAATTTGAAATTTGTTCAGTAATCTCCATTGCCTCAATGCTATTTGAAACAATTTATATAGTTTTAGTCTAAGAACATACAACATAAGAAAAAGGAAATGCAATGGACTCTAATAAGAAGTTTGCCCACCCCCCTCAAGCGCAATATGCTCAACCTAATATTAAAGCTTTTGATTGCTATTTATATTATTCTTCCACTAAATTGTATTGCATACAATTGAGTCCAATACATGTATTTTTGTGTATTTAACATTTTCAAATATTATCTTTTTCTCGCCATTGAAATGTGATGGCATTAGCAATAAATTTTAAAATCAAAACATTGCACTTGTTTAATTTTTACAATTCTAACTTCCTATAGGGATATATGCACTATTAATAATGAATTGAATTGAAATTTTGAAATTTTTTTAATTATCTCCTTTGCCACACCACTATTTGAAATGATTTATATAATTTTAGTCTAAAAATATACAACATAAGAAAAAGCAAATGCAAGGGACCCTAATAAGAAGTTTACCCACCACCCTTAAGTGCAATATGCTCGACCTAACATTGAAACTTGCAATTGCTATTTATATTATTCTTCCACTTAATTGTATTGCATGCAATTGAGTCCAATACATGTATTTTTGTTTATTTAACTTTTTCAAATATTATGTTTTTCTCACCATTCAAATGTAATGACATTATTAATAAATTTTAAAATCTAAACATTGCACTTTTTCAATTTTTCAAATTATAAATTTCTATAGGGTTATATGCGCTGTTAATAATCAGTTGAATTTAAATTTTGAACTTTTTTTAAATATCTCCTTTGCCACAATGCTATTTGAAACGATTTATATAATTTTAGTCTAAAAACATACAATATAAGAAAAAAGAAATGCAATGGACTCCAATAAGAAGTTTCCCTTCCTCCCTTAAGCACAATATGCTCAACCTCATATTGAAGCTTGCGATTGCTATTTATCTTATTCTTACACAGAAGTGTATTCTATACAATTGAGTCCAATACATGTGTTTTTGTTTATTTAACATTTTCAAATATTATGTTTTTCTCAGCACTAAAATGTAATGACATTAGAAATAAATTTAAAAAGTAAAACATTGCAGTTTTTCAATTTTTAGAATTCTAAATTCCTATAGAGATAAATGCAACATTAATAATCAGTTGAATTTAGATTTTGAAATTTTTTTAATTATCTCTTTTGCCACAATGCTCTTTGAAATGATTTATATAATTTTAGTCTAAAAATATATAAGATAAGAAAAAACAAATGCAAGAGACTCGAATAAGAAACTTGCCCACCCCTCTCAAGCGCAATATGCTCGACCTAATATTGAAACTTAGGATTGCTATTTATAATTTTCTTCCACCAAAGTCTATTTTATACAATTGAGTCCAATACTTGCATTTTTGTGTATTTAACATTTTCAAATATTATATTTTTCTGACCATTCAAATGCAATTGCATTAGCCATAAATTTTAAAATATAAACATTGCACTTTTTCAATTTTAAGAATTCTAAATTCCTATAGGGATAAATGCACTGTTAATAATGAGTTGAATTGAAATTTTGAAATTTTATTCATTATCTCCTTTGCCACAATGCTATTTGAAAAGATTTATATAAATTTAGTCTAAACATATACAACATAAGAGAAAGCAAATGCAAGGGACTCTAGTAACAAGTTTGCCCACCCCCCTCAAGCGCAATATGTTTGACCTAATATTGAAACTTGTGATTGCTATTTATGTTATTCTTCTACTAAATTGTATTGCATACAATTGAGTCCAATACATGTATTTTTGTTTATTTAACGTTTTCAAATATTATATTTTTTTCACCATTCAAATGTAATGGCATTAGCAATAAATTTGAAAATCAAAACATTACACTCTTTCCATTTTTAGAATTCTAGTTTACTATAGGGATAAATGCACTGTGAATAATCAGTTGAATTTAAATTTTGAATTTTTTTTTAGTTATTGTTTTTGTCACAATGCTATTTGAAATGATTTATATAATTTTAGTCTAAAAATATAAAACATAAGAACAAATAAATGCAAGGGACTTTAATAAGAAGTTTGCCCACCCCCCTCAAGCGCAATATGCTCGACCTAATATTGAAGCTTGCGATCGCTATTTATATTATTTTTCCCCTAAATTGTATTGCATACAATTAAAGTCCAACACATTTATTTTTATGTATTTAACATTTTCAAATATTATGTTTTTCTCATCATTCAAATGGAATGACATTAGCAATAAATTTAAAAATCAAAACATTGCACTTTTTCAATTTTTAGAATTCTAAATTCCTATAGGAATAAATGCATTGTTAATAATCAATTGAATATAAATTTTGAAACTTTTTTAATTATCTC